>JAANDH010000811.1:0-134262 GCA_011799765.1 Nymphaea thermarum | reverse complement strand
CATATTGTTGGGGCATTTTTGGTTATACCCATAGATGTGGTTTTGTATGAAACAAAATGGTTATATGAATGAAAGTTCGCCCCGTTGTTTTGAATTGCTTGGCTCATCGTCCTTTTGAATTGTTGTGTCGTCACGCCTCGATGCTTTATGTTTAGACAAAAAAAAAATGTTTTGACTGTCAAAAGGTCGGGGTGTGACAATGAAACCACAAATAGCAACAGCACCCCGAATTCTAAAGAATCAAATCCATCAACAAAGTATCAATATGATCCGAGAATAAGCATATTTCTCTCCAAAAAAACTAAGCTGGTCTTCCTTTAGCAGTTGTGTCCAACCACTACTTTAATATTCTTGGATGCATGAGGTGGGGGGGGGGGGGTGGTGTACATTCCCAGTTACAAGCAACAATTGAAATGGGGTCCTGTTGCCAGCAATGTTCAAATGACCCTGGTAAGGCAATACAACGGCATTCTCTTAACATTAAAGCAATATGCTCGTTATATTGACAAACTACTCCATGGCACCATCATCAACCCCCACAAGGGCTAGGGTCATCTGTTGTTTGCAACTGAAGCACAACACTGTCCTGCGAACATGCTAGTGCTTTCACCCTCTGCCATGGGTTCATTTCATCAGTATCATTATGGGCATGAAGCATGGTTTGTGACTTTCCCTTCCATCCTAAGCTAATGAATATATGAGATCATATCATGACATGTAGAATCCAGCTTCTTTGATTGCCAACATCTATCTTCAACCCGAAACAACACCAATATCAGATCAGCTACAAATAACAAAACACAGTGAAAATTGAAATCATGAGTCAAATCAAACACAGTAACATTGAATTCTGTTCTAGATAGAAATAAAGATACACATCATAATGTGATCTATTATATTATATGAACATAGTAGGCAAAGATGTCAGATAACACCCTGATATATGAATTAATCGATTTAATCAAGCCTACCTTTTAACTAGTAAAAATCAAAACTTGAAAGCAGGAAAACTTGGCCAATAAATGGTGCCTCAAGAAGAGTTTTTGATCTGCTTGCTTTCCAAAATAGATTTATAGAAAATCACATTTATTTAGGATGTAGCACTCAATTTAATAAAAAAACACTGATAAATTATTATTGAATGCTGGAAGACAGAAAATAATATGTGGACGCAGTCGCATGATGATCTTATCATGTGTGCATAGAAAACTGCACTACAGAAAGTGTTTCTGCAAGAAGGGTTGAGAAAAAAGTTATTCTTACCTCATGCAACATGTCATATGAGCATTGGATCTTTGCAGTCTGATAAAACATGATATCCACAAATTATGGGCAAGGTCCATGGACACAGAGTTGAACTAGAGACTTAGGGAAGGGGAAACTAATGCAGGAAGTGAGTTTTCTTGGGATGGGGATAGAGAAAAGGGCACACCAGTATCTTTGTGAAGGCGAGAATGCTAAATTGTGCCTCCTAGAAATCTATTTATAAAGAAAACTCTAGAATCCATTCCAAAAAAAATCTACTAGGAACTATTGTTTCTAATTATAAACCAAGTTCCATAATCAAGGACTTTTAAGGGGTTCCAACTTGTAAGAAATTTTTGGTGTCACTTACTCTTTGCTCCAACAAGTGATTATTATGGCAGATGAATGGGTGGCTCTGGGTGGCAAAATGGCCTCACCAAATATTGCTCTATTGTTTGGCCAGTGGCAGATGAAGAAGCAATTGTAAGTGGAGAAAAACCCACATGAAATGCTGCTGCATCATTTGGCTGATGGTAGGTGAAGAATCCATTATTGATGGTGAAAAGCACCTCATGTAATGCATATGGGTGTATGACACAACATCTCACCTATAGATAATAAAAAATAATATGGTAAATGGCTGGAATGGGTGATGGTGATGGCTGAAGTGGCAACTTAGATAAAGTAGAAGCTCAACATTAAATAATTATTCCAAAGTATATGTTTGGAACTTCAAAATAACGATTGTTTTCAACACTTGCATTGATGTTTCCATCAATATTTGTCCGACTGATATTTTGCTTGCGTCTTAAGCAAATTTCGTTTTAGTAATCACCTATTAGTTGTCAAAACTAGAAAATGAAGAAATCATTCTCACCATCTACGTATTGCAAGCTATTGCTCACACATAATATAGTTTATCATTCACAAGTAACAAGCTACCATATCCACATTACAAGATATCATTAACAACTTGCAGATATCATTTTTCAAGCTATAAATGAGCAAGCAGCCAACATTGATCTAGGCAGTCGGCTTTATGCTTTGTGGGCAAATTGCCAGTTGTGGACTGACACTACGTACTAAACAAAAATAGTATATATCAATAATGGATGATGGCACTGGCAAGGATTGACAAAATTGAATAACAAAGAAATTGACAAGCCATCAATTGGTAGCTTTCAATATTAAAAGATGAAGAATTTATTGTTGCTATCAGTCTATCACTGACTATTGTTTGCATGTTAGATGCTATTGTTTGTGTATGGACAATCCAATCTATTGTTAGTATATATGTGGCTATCAAACTAATGTTAGCACAAGTTATCATTTTCAAACTATTCTTTGTGTGAAGCCAATGTTAGTTTAGCAAATGGAAATATAGGATGATGGTTATGTTGAAGGTGTGACGTAATTAAATGACAAATAATTAGCATGCTACCATTTGTTAGCTATCAAAATTAAAAATGAAGCCATTGTTGTAGCAATAAGCATATTGTAAGCTATTGTTATACATGTCACAAGCTATCGTTTGCACATGGATAATGCAATATATAATTTACATCTAGCTAGTGAGCTATCATAGGCATGTTAGCTATCAAAATTAAAAATAAAGCAATTATTGTACCCATAAGCATATTGCAAGCTATTGTTATACATGTCACAAGCTATTCTTTGCACATGAACAATGCAATCAATAATTGGATGTAGCTGGTGAGCTATCATAAACATGCTGCAAACTATTGTTAACACCTCGCAAATTAGCATTCACAATCTATCATTTACAAATGTCGTATGTTAGTCTATTCAATAGCCGCCTTTACATCTTGGTAAGCCTAGTGTATGCATATCACCGGTTGCCAACTTACATTGTTAATTAAAAAAGGTGGTCCACCCAGGCCCTAAAGCAAGTCAAAACCTTGCAGGCATAAGAGTATGGCCTTGGGTTTTTATGATCAAAGCAGTTTCCCCTAAATAGACAGTTAAAAAATAAAGAACAAGGCGAATGGTAGTAGCATATGATTGCAATGGCAGTGATAGCCTCTAGGGCTACCAAGGACTGGCAGCAAGAAGGAAAGGGGGACGAGAGGGAAGAGAAAAACAATTCACCATAATGTCATTAGGGCTAAACACGCCCAATTAAGAACTTACAACCTAAACAAAGCGGGTCCCCACTAGGGTCCTGATCCAAAGTGATAAAACTTACTAAACTCTAATAAACCCAAACATAATGAAGGCAATGCTGAAATAAGACTAAAACAAAGCATAACATTACTCCCCCCTCCGAAAACACCTTGTCCTCAAGGTGTTAATAAAGGAAAACAAGACATGATGTCACCACTATCTTCCCATGTTACTGTTGCATCTTCATTGGACAGCCATTCAATCAGCCATTGGTGACGCCACTTGCCATCTATCTTAACTTTCCTCATGCCGATGCGTCTCAGAGGCAAAAGGGCAGGCGGTTCTTCCAGGATGGAAGTAGATTGGATATTGTCACCGGTGGGAACCATGGTGAAGGGCTTCAATTTGGAGACGTGGAATTCCAGATGTATTGAACTGCTGGCTGGGAGAAGGAGCTCATAAGCAGGTTACCTATTCGGCGGCTGATCGTGTAGGGTCCCACATAATGAAAGAGTAACTTTTGCTATCTGGTTCTCTTTAATTGTGCCGTGCGCTGCGGTTGTCTTTTCAAGAATACCCGATCTCCCTCTTGATAGGTCACATCTCTATGGCGATGGTTGTATTGCAAGACCATGTGAATTCTGGCGGTCGCTAGATGTTCATTGAGGTCCTTCAGAATAACATCTCGGCAACATAACTGTGTGTCAACCGTGTCATCGCGTGCAGTGCCCAGCAAATAACAGTGAACTGTAGAAAGTGGTCGCCCATACATGACCTCAAAAAGGGTAGTATTTGTAGATGTTTGTTAGCCAATGTTGTATGCCAGTTCTGCCCATGATAAATAGGTTGCTCACTCCTTGGGGTGCTGCCCTGCAAAGCATTAGAGCTATGTTTCTATACATTGATTTACTAACTCTGTTTGACCATCCGTTTGTGGGTGGTAGGCTGTACTCGTCTTCAGATTAGTGCCCTACAAATGGAAGTACTCTCTCTAGAGTCCAGAACACACTAAAGAATGGCGAATTTCGGTCACTAATAATGGATCGATATATCATGAAGCTTTCCCACATGTTCTTGGAAAGCATGGGCGAAAATCTTGGCCGAGAAAGGGTGATTCAAAGCAATGAAGTGTGCATATTTGGACAGTCAATCAACCACCACCAAAATTACTAACTTGCTGCGGGACCGGGGTAATCCTTCAATGAAGTCCATCAAAATATCTTCCCAAATTTGCTCGGAATGGGTAATGGCTGCAGCAATCCGGCTGGTTTCTGTGTTTCATACTTATTACGCTGACAAATGTCACACCCCTTGATATAGTCATGAATATGTTGTTTCATACCTGGCCAAAAGAACGCTCACAGGCGGTGATATGTCTGTTCCACTCCCTCATGACCAGCATCTTTAGATTCATGAAAATGCGTGATCAAGACGCGTGGCAAATCAATGTCTGTGTGTATATAAATGCGATCCCGAAAGTACAGGTAAGGAGGCCTCCAGTCATAGTCATACTTGCGTGTAGGATCCTCTTGCACAGTGGTGCGAATGCGCTGAATTGAGGCTATTGTGTTGTGCCCCAGCTATTTGATCCCAAATCTGACACTATATATAAGTGGTGGCAAAGAACTGACTGGTGGATTCCCACACCTGCGCCTGGAGAGCCCGTTTGCCGCTAGGTTATCTCTTCCTTTTCGATGTTTGATCTCAAAATCAAAGCCACTAAGTTTTAATACCCACTTTTGTACCTCAGGGAACAGAGTCGATTATTGCAGGCAATAGCCGAGGGCTATGGTGATCTATAAATACTACAAAGTGTCAGCCCAATAGGCAGTGTCTCCAATGCAACACTGCTAGAACAATAGCAGTCAGTTCACGAACATAAGCCGACTTGCTATGGAAAGCTGAGCCCATTGCGCAGCTGAAGAATGCGAGTGGGTGATTCTGACTCAAAACTGCCTCGATGCCTACGTCGGAAGCACCAACTTTCACTTCATAGAGGAAATCGAAGTTGGGCATTGCTAATACTGGCGCCAACATGACCGCTTGTTTGATGCTTTAAATGCCTTGTCCGCTTGAGGAGTCCACTAGAAACCACTATTCTTTGTCAACTCAATCAAAGGAGCAACTATGGTGCAGAAAGTGCGAACAAACCGCTTGTAGTACCCTGCTAGTCCAAGAAAACCATGAAGCTACTTGAGTGTGTGAGATAAGGGCCACTTCCGTATCGCCAGTACCTTATCTGCTTCCATTCAGACACTATCGCGACTTGTAACATGGCCCAAGTATGTGATCACACGATACTCATAATGGCCGTCAGGTGTGAGGAAGGCAGTCTTAGGCTCATTTATATCTAGAACTCTAATATGATGATAGCCGGTGCATAGGTTGATCTTGGAAAAGAACGACACTCCTTGTAACTCATTAAGAAGATCCTCCACCATAGGAACTCTAATACTATTCATTATGTGAGGATAGACATACTCCATGGTTGGTGTGACATCCAAACTCTTGGCTGGTACTGGCTGACTCATGAGAATCACCAAACTCACAGCTGCGCCTCTCAACATCTTGAAGTTAACCCCTTCTATAGTCGGGGTTCGTGAGCTGGTTGCTAGCGTAAGTCGACGACCATCGCTTTGGGTAAAATGCATTCGTATACCCACAAAATCTCACATCACTTCGTCGAGCCCTCGCAACCAATGCATGCCTAACACAAGGTCGGCAACTGCCATGGACAATGTATACAGTTGCACGGGAAAACAATGACCTTGAATTTCCAGTTTTTCTTCATTGCAATAACCTTTACATTTCAGGGTGCTACCATCCCCTACTACCACGTCAAACACGGGTTGCATATCGATCTTGCAATCCAGCGCCCTTGCTGATTTCTCACAAATAAAGTTGTTAGTAGAGCCCGTATTGACCAGCACACTTACTGTTCAGCTCCTTAGCTGCCCTTCGACTCGCATCAACTGTGGTTCATGAGCTGGCTGCTAGCGTAAGTCGACGGCCATCGCTTTGGGTAAAATACATTCGCATACCCACAAAATCCTACACTTCGCCGAGCCCTCACAACCAATGCATGCCCAATACAAGGTCGGCACCTACCATGGATAATGTATGTAGCTGCATGGGAAAACAATGACCTTGAATTTCCAGCTTTTCTTCATTGCAACAACCTTTACATTTCAGATGCTGCCATCCCTTACTACCACGTTAAACACTGGCTGCATATCGATCTTGGAACCCAGCGCCCTTGCCAATTTCTCACAAATAAAGTTGTGAGTAGAGCCCGTATCGACCGGCACACTCACTGTTCGACTCCTTAGCTGGCCTTTGACTCGCATCAACTGTGGTACCTCGTTCCCGACTAAGGCATGCAAGTAGAGCTCGTATCAACCAGCACACTCACTGTTCAACTCTTTAGCTGCCCTTTGACTCGCATCAACTGTGGTACCTCGTTCCCGGCTAAGGCATGCAACTAGAGCCCGTATCGACCAGCACACTCACTGTTCGACTCTTTAGCTGCCCTTTGACTCGCATCAACTATGGTACCTCATTTCCGGCTAAGGCATGCAAAGAGATCTCAGGTGGGCAGCCCACGGTCATGTGTGTGGCCGACGTCTCCCCGAGTGTTTCAGTATTGTCTCCTTCGCACGGCTACTCCTCTTCCTCCACCAAATACATGTGGAGGTGTTTGCATGAGTGCCCTGCGGTCCATGGTTGATCGAGTGGAAACATATCCCTTGACGTCGCTTCTCTTGAATCTGGTTAGGCGTGAGTCGTCGCACAAAAGGTCATGCAAGATCCTTGCCAAGAGGTGGCTTGCTCACTGGCTTGCCTTGTTTGAGCGGAAAGGTGATAGGTAGTTGGAGGGCGCGTGTCACATTAGGCAGACGATTTAAGCTTAGGAAACGAGGGTGCTTCTCCTCGGCCATGCGTGCTGCAGCAAAACACGCGTGTAGGGTGGTGGGTTGTAATTTTTGTACCTCAATCTGTAATTCCTCCTTAAGGCCGCTGACGAATGTTGCTAAGTTTCTCAAAGTGCTCATGATACTCCACCACACTTCCCTTCTGCCATATCTTAGAGAGCTCTAAGTTGTAATCACATAGACTGACGGTCCAAACCGTGCTGTCATGGCGGTTGCTAGTTGCTGCTAGTCAGTTTGATCATGTTGCAAGACGGACCATCGAAACCACCGGATGGCGAGTCCTTCAAAAGTCATGACAACATAGTAACCTTCATTGTCTCCAGAATTCTTTGGCACTCAAACAATTGTTCGGCCTTAAACATCCAACTAGGCATGTCATCTCCATTGAAGCAGGCAAAGTCCATCTTGATCGGTTTCCAGTTGTTGAAGTCTCCCCCTCCTTACTGAAAAGTGGGTAGCATCGAGGAAGGACTGCCTCCAGTGGGCGCCAAATTCACATTGTCGGAGAAAATGCCGTTTGTAGTTGGTCCGACACCCGTGTGGATAGCACCGAAGGTGCCGAATGAAACGCAAACCCTCCATTGACGGGCGGTTGTTGTGCGAGCGGAACGACTCCCATCACGCTACCGTGTCGAGGTTGGTTGTGTGGGCCTGCACCCGATGATGTGCCATGAACCACACCAGGCATCCCGAGAAGAGGCTCGCTGGCGGCTGGGGGAGGCGGTGGTGATGCAGGACCAACGGGGCTGCGGTGGGTCTGGAAGGCATCACAGAGGCCGATAGTGACAGTTGCTTGGATGACGCTGTGCAGGTGTGCTTCGGAGTCGACGTGCGATCGTTCGTTTGGAGGCGGTGATTAACTTTGACAATAGTTTCCTCTGTCCAGGCACAGTGGACTTCAATGGCTGTTAAAGCCTATGTAACCTGGGTGCGCCAATTTTGGCCAAGCACCCACGTCGACACGATGCGGGTGCTGGTGCGGCCCCGGTGCGCACCCAATTGGTCAAACAAGAGTCGGGTGCGGTCAACCGCACCCGACTAAAATTGTCTTTTTCAGACTCGCACCCGACTCACGATTGACCCGAGTCGGGTGCGGTCAAAGGTGAGAAAGTCTAATTTGGTCCAATTTTTAGGTTTTTTTTTTAAGTTTTTAACTCTTCCCTCTTCTTCGACCTTTTCCTCTTCCTCCCTTCTTCTTCTTCTTCCCTCTTCTTCCAACCTTCTTCTTCTTCTTCCCTCTTCCTCGACCAGGCTTCATCCCTCTTCCTCCCTTCTTCTTCTTCTTCTTGCCTCTTCCTCAACCTTTAAGCTTCATCCCTCTTTGTCCATTCTTCTTCTTCTTCCCTCTTCCTCGACCTTCATCCCTCTTTGTCCTTTCTTCTTCTTCTTTCCTCTTCTTCGACCTTCATCCCTTCTTAATCTGAATCCCTCTTCTATACGTCGCATTTGGTGGTCGGTGGAGCCGGCGAACTCATCGATTGCAGCCTATCCTGCAATGTGACCTTCATTCGATAAATTGCAATTTTGATATCGACAAATTGCAATTTTGATCTTGTTATATGATAATTTTGTGGTTTACAGACAATTTGTTGTCATATGCATTATATACATATTATTGTTATTATTATAATTGAATAATAATATTAATAATTATAAAATACTCTCGCCGCACCTAAATTTTTTGAAATGTGCCGCGCCGGCACCAGCACCCCGCACTCAGGTGACATAGGTTAAAGCGACGTTGTCGTCCACGACGACAGTGAAATTCGTCATGGTGGCTCTGATACCAGTGATAGCCTATAGGGCTACGAAAGACTGGTGGCAAGAAGGGGAGGGGGACAAGAGGGAGAGAGAGATATTAGAAGAGAAAAACATTCCAGCATAATGTCATTAGGGCTAAACATGCCCAATCAAGAACTTACAACCTAAACAAAGCAGGTCCTCGCTAGGGTCCCGATCCAAACTGAGAAAACGTACTAAACTCTAATAAACCCAAACATAATGAAGGCAATGCTGAAATAAGACTAAAACAAAGCATAATAGGCATGGAGTGACAAAACTAAATAATACAAAAATTAACAAGCCATATTGCTCGGTGTCAAAATTAGAAGACAAATAAATTATTCACACCATGTAAAAATTATATGTTGTGATGACTCCATTAACAATTACACTTGTTAACAGCCCATATTATAGCTGATGTGAATCATACATAGTGTACAAATTTGTCTCCGTAATTGCTGAAGAGCATGTCTTGTCAAATGATGCACTATAATAACTGCCTACATAGTTGGCACATAGCTCAACTTGTCATAGCATATGTTTACCCAATTCTATCATAACAGCTGTGCTAGTGAGTGCACATCATAATTAATGTGTGATACACCCATACTCTGGTGGTCAAACATACATACGTACACATATATACTTTATCTATACAAAAGAGCATTGCCGTACATGATAGAAATATATAGAAACTGGATCAACAACCGAAAATATGGCTAATAATGACTTAAATCATGATGCCCAGCAATCGCCCTCTATCCTAAGAGCATCACAGTCAAGAAACACTACCTTTTGCTAAGCAAGTACCGAAAACAAACATCAATGCATATAACTGACTATAACCTATCTTGAGCATACAATGCATAATCCAAACAAATCATAAGATAAGAATAAAATATGTCAACACACAATATAACTCATATGTATAACAAAGTAATCGTCATAAATAACATAGTACAATAATTGTATGTACACCTACATACACAGTCTTGAGCACTGAATGACAATGTATTCTCTTGTAGGATGTACAAAAAATTATTGTATAGTTATGATCATCACAGACAAATTAATTCACTGAGGAAAAAAGAGAACGAGGTAATCCCAATTGTGACTCCAAAGTAGGCCTGAAATCACATCCATGCAAGCACTGGTCCAATGCTAGTCCATCGACCTCAGTCATAATATAACACGTAGATGTCTACTCGCAAGCATTTGTGGTGCTCGTGATCATATAGAAAGACTAATAGATGGGTATAATCAAATAGAAAGACTAATAGATGGGTATGCGATGTTGCTACTGCTCATCAAAAACCATACAATGCTATTATGCACATGCTAAGATCAATTAACAACTAGCAAGCCATGGAAACGGGAAAACTCAATTGCCCCTACTATCATAAGAAAGCGACATGGTGCCTCATGACTACAAGCCTGAGGACTAAATTGCACCCATAGTGCGATCAGTGCTCGCATATGATTGCCCATTGGCATGTATCTGCTAACTCGTAGGCGATGGCACCGAGATCAAAATGTACACCTAAACATTGCAGCACACAAAACAAAATTCATGCGTACTTCAAGTGCTCATGTGCATGCAGACCTATGACCATTAATTTGTGGCCAACCAAAGCTGATCATGGCCAATCAAACCCGATTAATCAGAGCAGGCTATCAGCCACGAGCAATACTAGTCGGGTAAAAGGAAATCAATTTGGCCTCTTTAGCCCAAATTGTAATGTAAGTCATGATGGTATGCACAATTACATATCAAATTGGCTTCAAAAGTGCCCCTGGGTAGGGCTGCACACGAGCCGAGTCGAGCTCTAGTTCGGCCGGCTCGAGCTCGGCTCGACTCATATTTAGTCAGCTCGAGCCCGACTCGAGCTCGACACGAGCTTCAAAACATCAGCTCGAACTTGACTCGAGCGTTTTCTTTTCAACTCGAGCTCGGCTCGAGCCGCTCGATTATCCAGCGTGCTCGGCACGCTACCTTCGTTCTTCCTTTTGGTTTTTGGCTTCTATGTACTTTTGGTTTTTGGTTTCCGTGGCATGGGGAGAAGGAAGTGGCAGGTCATTATGACATTGGGAAGAGCAATGCAATGCGTGTTGTGAGAAAAGAGAAAATGAATGAAAAATGAAGTAAAAAAAATGTTGGAGGGAAAATAAAAAAATATAAAACAAAAAAAAGGAGATTAAGCGGGTTAAAAGAAAAAAAAGAGGGAAACTTTAAAATCAAAATAAAATCGAGCCGAGCCGAGTTTAGTCGAGTCGAGTTCGACTGACTCGAACTCGACTCATTAACATATTCGAGCTATATTTAAGCTCGAGCTTGACTCGTTTAAAAAACGAGTCGAGTTTGAGTTGAGTTTATCGAGCGAGTTCGAGTCGAGCTCGAGTTAGCTCAACTCGTTGTGCAGTCCTACCCCTGGGAAGATGGGGGTTTGAGATTTCATAAAATGCCCAAACTAAGTTGTTTCTCCCAAACTTAAATATGTAAACAGATAAAACATGATAATTTAGTGTTAAACACAAACTTTGACATGAAAACTACATGCCAAACTAGCCTCAAATGGCCCATGGAAAAACTTGGGGGTTTGGGGCTTCATAAAAACACTCAAACCGAGTTTTTTTCCAAATTAAATATGCCAACGCGTAAAGCAGAAAAGTAAGTGCTAATCCTAGAATTTAGAGTGAAACCATGCATGCTATGACCTGAATTTAATCAAAACGCAAACTTTGAATTCTAAAAGCCTTGATGAAGGCCACATCTACGTTTTTTCTTGTTTTGGTCTGTGCTAGACACCCCCAACTTCCCCGAATGACTTCCTTGGCTGCACTAGTGGTTCCTTTTTCTCTCCATTTTCTTCTTCCTCTCTTGTCCCTTCTTTTCCTCTCTCTCTCTCTCTCTCTCTCTCTCTCAAACACACACACACAAAGTTAGAAAGGGTGGGGATCAAGTTCAGTACTTGACCTCCCCCTTTTATCTTTTCTTTTAAAGGAAAACTAATAAATCTTAAGAAATTTTAATTTAAACTAAAAAATAATTAGTAATGTCATTAATAGTGAATTATTTAATTAATTAAAATTAATCTCTGATTAATAAGGTTAATCATTGATTAAATATTCATAAAGTAATCTTAATGCTACCTAGTAATGATAATCACTAGATTTAACAATTTACTAATCATTCAATTGTCATATAGCTAAGTTCATTAAGAGTGCTCAACAGTTTCACTTAAGTGGCTCATTAGCTTTCTAAAACTACATTCAGGCTTTCTAAAATTCTTCGACTAAAAAGTTTTTTTTCATGCTTTATCAGAATTCAACTTAGTTAGTATCGTTGGAGAGCTGATGACTAACTCTACACAATCATGACAATCGTTGGAAGTAGCATACATACAACATATAAATCAAAAAATTCATATTAAGAAAGTGAAGAAACTGATTTTAAACATACATACTATCTGAAATGTTACCTTATAGGCAATTGTTTACACACTGCAAGCTTTTGACCACAATAGGTAATGCATTGTATCATTCACAAGCCGTAGGATATCATATGCACATCATTAGCTATTGTTAGCAACTTGCCAATTATCATTCTTGAGTGGTTGTTTGCACACATCCAATGCCAATTGAGCGAATATGGGCCTTTATGTTTTGATAAGCCTTGTATCCACATAGACAATTGTGAACTTATTAAATTAAGAAGACAGTGGATGGCTAGGAGGTGACAAAATTAAATAACAGTGAAATTAACAAGTTATTTTTTGTTATATGTTGAAATTAAGATACTATTCTATCTGTCAACAAACTCATAAGCTATCGTTTGCATGTTGCTTGCACATAGGCAATGTAATACGTTGCAAATTTCATGGTGTCCTAGAAGCTCATGCATCCATGCCAACAAAAAAAAGCAGTAAAGTAGTAAAGTGTTTGTACATGGGAATGGATATATAGATAGTGTGTCCTAGTAACTCTATTTGGCTACAATAAAGTTTTAATGGATTCGCCATATAATCACCAAGAATGGCCGACCAAGCTTCATCATCTTGGGCCTTAATGGTTCTAGTTGCACTCATTGCACTAGTTTGTTATACATTTGTTTTGTCTCCAACAACATTTTGAGACAATTTTAGCAATAAATATAAAAAAGTGACATAAATATCAATAGCAAGATGCAATAAGACTATGTCATTGTTAACCTCTTTTAGGAATGTCGCAAACGCACAAGAATTTGGTATAGTGCCACATGACGTACACTACAAGCACCTCTTTGTTGTTCATGCTATCCAACACCTTCAGTGCATGATGAGAAAGAACACCATTGAATTCAGTTTTCTGCATGAGCAATGAAGTATTTTACTTTTGCTGTTATACGTCACATTATAGACCCCTACCCGAAGTCAACCTATACTGCCCTTGCTTGCAGTTACTTCAATTGTATAGTTCATAGATTCAACAAATTCAATTTACACCCACTTGAACATAGTCAGGGTGAACACATATGTAACATGTATCAACACCTTCCTCTCCATTGTCAATATAACTATGATAAATCCTTTGTAGTCTTATAGTTCATTGCTTCTAAAATTTTCTACAAACTATTCATACTGCTCAAAAAACAGAAATATTGTTAAACATATATACAAGCTCTTCTTAAGTGTTATATGAATGTTGTCACCCTTTTTGCATGCTAACAACATATGGACAAAAATATTATTGGTCATTATTCTAGAGCTAACTCTTTTTGTTCTTATATAGCCACTGCAACCATAAGTTGTCATGTAATCCGTATTGATTAACAATTTTCTTCTACGAAGACAAAAAGTCTTCTTCATTTTGTGACTTTAAAATGCACCTTGACAACCAACACTTGAACCCAAACTTTTGGTTTAAATGTATCTTGTCTTCTTTACTACATCTTAAAATTTGTGTCATAAGGTAGTGATACACATTTTCCCACATCCAGTCTATGGTAATGCAATTGCATTGCCCCCGTTTATCGGCACAAACTGTAAATGCAACCTATTTATTATCTCAGTAAAATGCATTAACAACCATATAAAATTTCTGCTGTCTAATCTTATATAATTGCACCATTGAGTATGCAACTCTAGGCATGATGGTTCATAGCCACAAACTATGTGAAGGACCCTTGATAAGTGTTGATTTTTAGTATTGTGTCAAATACAAAACCATCATCAAATCACTCATCGTTTACCTATGATAAGCCATATGCCTACAGCAAGTTAATTTGATATGCATTCATCATAATCCAATTGAAGGGCATTATGAGATCTAAGGTTCATATTTAACTTCTTATATAGATAACCTACTATATCATGTATTTCCCACTCTTCGTAGAGTGTTACCTCTATTGTTCAAGTTTGTTTCTTAGTTTGACTATGTAGAAGCTGCATTTTGATTCCTATCATCCGACTTACTTATGTAGTCATATGTCTAACTTGGAGCCACACCAGCATTAGATGTTAATTCTCCAATTTGTTGCACGAATGCAGGTTATCTTCGGATGAAACCTCAACATACAAGCAATAGCAACTCATGCAAGTTCACCAATGAAATACTTTTAAAAAGGATATTATTATTGAAAGCCAATGAAAATCTTGCACCATCATAAATTTCCCATCTCTACAGTACTAATGAGTCAAGTTGAATCCATAGCGAGTGGGATCATGTGATGAGTCCAGGAATTGAATTTAATTTTATTAATACATGAAGTAAATTACTCACACATGGCAATGAAAACATTCACACAAAATTAATGACCCTAAAACTATTGCTCAAATCTTCCGTAAGTATGCGCTAACGATTATACAAGAGAAAATCATCATATATCAATCTAGTCTCAAGACTAAGCCTCAAAAAAAGCATGGAGATACTCAAGGACACCTAAAAACATAGAAAAACAAAGTTGCAAAATAGGAATAAAAATAAGCAAGGTGAGAAAATAACTAAACTACATATATTGCACTATACAATGCAAAATAAGGTTCAAGAAATACTCTAGATTTTGGGAGTTTTGGGGGTAAAATGTGTCCAAATATAATAAAATTAAGGTTATTGGATATCTGCCATATAAAAAATTCCAACCAATTACATTATTAGAAAATCATAAATCTTGACCTATCAACAACTTAAGTTTGACAAAATTCTGTCTCAATTTTGAAATAACAGAAAACTACGTTACAACATATCTATCAAAACCTAAATAAATTAGGTTCTAATTATATAAAACTTGGTTTGCAAATAGTTGACAAGTGGACAAAAAAGTGTAAAATCAGAAATTAAAATTCAAAGTAAATCCACTTGAAAGGCTTCGATAACTTTATTATAATTATGGTTTAGCTAAGATTTGTATTAGATTTGAAAACATAAGAGACTACTATCCAACTCTAACTTAGTCAGATTTTCAGAAACAAAAGAACCTAAGTACGATAAGTTTAAGAATCTCACATTAAACTAGTTAAGACCGCACTGATATGGACTAAGACAAAGAGAAATAGAATTAGAAGGCCTAAGCACATCATACTAAGGGTGGGGTCCATAGGAAATTATGTGGGCCTAATTTTGGTCACCTAGGGTACTCATCAATACAAGGAGTGGGTGGAATCAATGACATTGCAAAAGCGTTACCAATGGGATTTACTGATGGTTATTCAATTTCTACGTCAATGAGATTGTCAATCAAAGTAGCGTGGATTATTTATTTAGTGACTAAATATACACCTGCCAAAAATGAACTTCATTTGTCATGATGACACTATCGTCATTGTATTGGGGTTAACGGCGATCACACTGCATCAAGAATTAGTATGGCTATGGCTAGAGACTATCTTTATTAATGGTTGGGCACCATTAATGAAACTGATATACATTAAATGGTCAGACATCATCACTGATTTTTTGTCCATCAAGCCTAGTCAATGGTATTGATGGTGTTTGATTATAGCAAACCAATGTCATTATCGATCCCATTTATTAACGAAATGTGTGTGTCAATAAAACAATAAATGTTTGATATTTTGACGGCCATTCAACGTCAATAAATCTTGCTAGAGTGGAACATATATTTAGTCATATAGTAAGCAAGTAGGTTAACATAAAACTACCATACTTAAGAGTTACCATATGGTAATACTCAAAAAAACCCTTGTTTGCCTCGACTATTCGTGGCAAAAGTTGCTCATTACCTAGCTCAAAGTTGGACCCACACCCAAACTTAGGTTTCCTGGAGAATTTTCTAGAAAAGGACATGTAGAGTGTGGCCCAACATCATTAATTTTCCTTCTTTAAACTTTAGAAGAAGCCCCTAAACTTTAGGAAAGTATTTCAACAATGAACTCCAGCTTTACCCCTACACAGATGCATCTAATGTGCAATATTGCCTAAATTAATGCACCTACAGACCTAGTTACCTTGAAGACACTAGGTTAATCTATGAAACACCTCTAGAAGGTTGAGATCTAAGGAGAATTTTAGAGAATTTACTAAAATATCTCACAACTGTCTTCTATTTTCTAGAAACAATCTCTAAAATGAAGGATTGACCCTTTTATCTGCTTTTTCTTAAAATATTGTCAAATAAAATCCAAATTTCCTAAAGCTATCATTGTTCTCATGAGGCTTGAAATCCTACTGTCATGAGGATGCCTAAAAACTAGAAAACCACATACAAAAACTTTGTTCTCATGAGACTTGAAATCCTACTGTCTTGAGGATGCCTAGAAACTAAAAAAGCACATACAAAACTTACTAATATGCAGGAGAATAGGTGACATAACCATAAAATATTAGAAATTGAAAAAACTTAAACTCTCACTAGCATTGGCCTACCTACCAAATTTCCACATTATCTCTGTAAATGAAATAAATTTTAAATATGATAAATGTCCAAGCCACGAAGCCTCACCTTGCTACAAAAAAGCATAGGTTATGCAAGTTAAAATCAAAGCTGAAAGCAAATAATTGATTTGAAAATAAACATCAAACATTAATTGGTTGGTATCCTAGGCAAACTATTCACTATTCAACTAAACCTAGATCTAAAACTAATACAAACAAAATAGATGAAATTACAATAAAAATCAAAACTTCATAGAGATGAAAACAATTAGATAGCAAACCCAAAAACATGTTTGCCTCACTAGAACAAAATAATACAAATTGCTAAAGATGAAGACAAAACTTGGCTGGTGATAACTATAAGTTCATCAGTCAGCCACTAGTCTAAACTTAACTCTACAACCAAAGCAAATGTAGTTCAACCACAAGATTGCATCCTATTCACTGAAAATCAAATATATAACTCCAAATTAAATACCTAATGCAAGAAAGAAAAACAAAACTAAGATGGGCCCAAGAATTGACAAACCTAAAGAATGGGGGAGAAAGTCTTATGAGTAAGCACTAATGTCCTAATGAATAGAAAAGAAGAGATTATCAATGGTCTCCTAGTATCAAGGATGATCTCCTTCACATGTTCACACCTAGAAGGATGGGTCTAAAATTTCCAACATGTTGAGGCTAGGAGGAAGATGGAGAGGTAGATAATGGCAACTTGGTTACAAGAATCCTTGATCACACTGAGCTAAAATGGTAATGTGAATCCTCTTCTGCGTTAGAATCCATCCCATTTTTTGCTAAAAACCTGTAAAACTAGCAACCTAGCTAGATGGGGAAGAACAAGGAAAAGTGAAAACATAGTGAAAAAGGTAAAATGATGAAATCAAGCAGAAAAAATCATCAAAGATGCTAGCAGGAGAACACCTTCCCCACTGTGAATCCCGTTGTGTGACATGGTTTGAAGGAGATGAAGAAAAAGGAGTTAAGAGTGTAGAACCGATGGACAAGATGTCTTTCTCAAGTTTTATTCAAGTTTCTCACAAACCTTGTGACAATGCCCCTAAATTTTCACTAAAAAGTATATTGATTTAGAAAATTTTTGAAATTCCAACATAGGGAAGTCACCATGATGTCAATTATACGAAAAATTATTATTTACAACTCGTTTAGATTGGAATTTTGGGCTTGAATCTATGAGTTTGATATTGTCTATGTCCCATTTAGTCCCTTTGGATCCAAATCTTGATCCAGTTCTTTTATAGGATCCCCTTCCAAGCACCAAAATAATTATCATTTCTCCATTTTAATCCCGATTGGCATTCAATTAAAAATGTGAACACTTCTAAAAGCAGTGACATATGAGATTTAAATTATTAAATTTCAAGTGAATGCATGCAACTAAAAATATGAAGCATTTCATGCATCATCAACAAGAGCCAAGGGATGATTGCAGTCACCTAAAGCTTCTTTAGCACCAGCCATGCATGACATGTGAATTTTCTTGACCTTATTATCCTTCAACATCCCCTTATCCAACACACACAAGTTTTCTCTCTTTTTTTTTTTGCATTTTCATCATGGATATCTTTTTTACAATAGACCTATAGTAGAATGTATATTGATTTTAGAAGATGAATGCATCTTCAACATTAGTGAACTCCGTTTCTTCAAGCAGGATGTTCAAGTTAAATATGTCAGGATCCTTGCATGCATCAAATTTACCATATTTTGTTTGTCTATACACCAACCTACTAAAATACTTTCATCTACTCCATCTACGTCAAGCTCATTGGTCCTCAATTTGAGAATGAGGTCATCCATTAGACTTCTAGCTTATGTACTACAAAAGTTATCCACAATTTCTATTTTCACCAAATATGTCTTTAGTAGATTGAACCATGTCATTTTGTATCCTTCTCATTGTCATTAGCATTAATAGCTACACTAACAAGCAAAAGTTAAGCTACACTTCCTAAGTAGTTACAAGCACTTTACACATTGAGTACAAATAATTAAAAAAAAACAATAGCATTAGAAAGTTGACTGCAATCAAGTATATTGGTGGCAAAGAAACAATAAATGCAAAATGCCAATGAGAAATACAGATAACTAACTTTTATTTTGTATCTTCATCCACACTCATGACTGTTCAACATATGATTTTGTTAAGCTAAAAAATTTTTACCAACTTCCAACCTCAAATGCATCACCTACAGTGTGTAACAAGCTAAATAACTTGAAAAGTATTAAAAATAACTAGTATCAAACAACACAAATGGAGGGAGATTAAATGTTGCCATTGGTCAACTTTGTTAGCGACTTGCAATTTAATGAGCCGCTAATATCATGTTTGAGAGTTGCCAATAAAAAGCACTCAAATGTTCTTCAAAATGGTCAGCCCAGACAATTCATGTTACTTGCAAACTTGAAATAAGAAAATTACTGCCTTAGAACACAATTTTTTTACAACTTTGTCTAGTACAAGTTGACACTATAACTATTAGCTATAGTAGTAGGTCAAAAATATATGTTGTAGCAAGTCATTAACATCATTTTTGCATCTATCTTTTACTGCACTTATGATCAGTCAACATTAACTCCTCTGAATAAATTTCATAAAGAAGAAACAAATGTTGCCATGTGTAAAGGAAAAAATTTAACAATTATGTTGTTGTAATAGTTAGTCTTTAGTAAATCCACTTGAGTCAAAGAAATATGTTCACCTACCATTACAAAAATGTAAAATGGACCTACTTGATCAATATGATGACAATTTTTTTGCCTTTTCAATGGATTTTTCCTCATGTTGTAGGGATCTTCAAAGTTGTCCAACCAAAGCAATATTCAACCATGGAAATAGTGGTGTCACTTCTTCTTTCTCTTGTTAACTGTTGTTTACTTAGAAAAGTCATCCTAAGCATAAAACTGTGTTTGAATAATGAATAAATGATTAAGAAAATGAATGAAAGAACAATTCTTTGAAATGCAACATCCATTTTTGTTGGTGTTTACACCTCATGATTAGTCTCAATGGTTGGGATTGAGCATTCACAGCCCCTCTATGCTGGTACTCAATTGAGTGAAGTATAGAGATCTAAGTAGGCCATTGACAAATTGCTCTTTGTGCTTCATGTTGCAAGGAAAACAAAACTCACATTTAAGCTAAAAGTGAAAAAACATGAAAATGAAAGAGAATGTGAAATATTTCAAGCTGGTGAGGTGATGGGAGAGTCAGGTGAGGAGGTAGGGTTCCTCATAGTGGTGGAAACCTTAAGTCAAATAATGGTCATGCACTATTAGGCAAGCCACTAATGAGAAACATGTGGTAGATCTGTTGAAATCATGGTTAGACAATGAGAATTTTGAAGGTTTTCTCTTTCATAAGGCAACGGTGAAAGGAAAATCCATGAGGTTTTGGTGCTGGAGTGGAGAAAATAGGCTCTAAAGTGGGCCACCATTAGTTGTTTCACCAGTGATTTATGGATTCATTACAAGAAAGTGTGTAATTTTCTTTTATCTATGAATGTTTTGAAGAATCAATGAAGAGAGGTATGCAACTCATGATTTTTATAGTGATTTTAAATGTGAAATGGTAGGTTTGGATCTATGTCACCGCGGTACGCGGTTTTGTCCCGCGTATCGGTACCGGTACGCCGGTATGGCAGTACCGGTACGGCGGTATGCGGTGGTACGTTTGGATCTGGTTCTGGGTCGGAACCAGATCCAAAATTTTAAAATTTGAAACCAGATCCAAGATCTGGTAAAATAATATGTTTGGATCTGCTTTGGACCCAAAACCAGATCCAAAATCCGGTTAAACAGCCTCCCTTTCTCGCCCGTCGAGGTGTTGATTGAAGATTTCATTTAGTTTATTATATGTTAACTTTTTTCTTTCAAAAACATCAATACAGGACTAAAGAAAACGGAGATATCCTCCAAAATTAGCAAAGAAACTCTAGTGGCCTTTGTGTAAAGAACAGATCATTTGTAAAGAACAGATCATTGGGATTCTAGTTTCTTACAAAGGCCATTAGAGTTTATAAACTCTATTGCTCAAGAAATTTTGTATTTAAACTCTATTTAAGCTTGAATTAGCAAGGTTCTCAATGTGAATCAGTGAACCGAGTAAACCGGAGATATCATATAAGCGCAATTTGGCCTTAAAAACCAGAGTTACAAACATCGATTTGTGAACCGATTCGGTGGAGATACCAATTTTGGGGAATCGGCGGTACGCGCAAGTATAATTTTAATTAAAAAATTAATATTATCACAAAAAAAATACACCGTACCCGTACCATCATTTTTAAAAATGCCGTACCCGTACCAGCACCCGTACCCGTACCGCGGTGACATAGGTTTGGATACTTATAATGCTGAAGAGAAGAGTGTGAAGAAGAAAAATAAAGAGTGTGGAGAAATGTAAAATGGTAGGTTTGGATACTTAGAATGCTGAAGAGAATAGTGTAAAGAAGCAAAATAAAGAGTGTGGAGAAACAGAAACAGGTCATTTGGAATTCGATCCACTGTCAAAAGTTCAAAGAACATGGAGAATTAGTGACATCAACTAAACATGTGATAGTCTTTTTGTGGGGAATCCGAATATGACAAACATATGTAAGGAGTTCTAAAAAAATAAATATATGGAGAGAAAGAGAAGAGAGAGAATGTGAGAAAGAGAGTTTGAACATGGCTAATCTTGCAAATATCAAAACACATAAACAAATTGAAAACATACCTGACAAAAAAATTAATTTGTTTAGATATTCAGATTGCCCCTCATCATTTCTTTCTTCCCTTTTCATGATCAAGGATGAATATGTAAACCACCCATGCTCATATTCACTTGGAGTTCTTGCATCACCCTACCAATGATAATAACAAAATTGTTAATAGTTAAACATAGAATTGTGTGAGTGATTTAATAACAAATGTGCCATTATGATCATTTTACATTTATTATCAACATAAATGATTAAACCAAAATGAATAAAGATGACTCTCATTCTTGTAAATCTTAACACAAACAACAACAATTACCCAAAGCTGTCATAAGTTTTGAGCTTGAGGAAATAGTTGATGAAGGCATGTCAATTTGACAAAGTATGCCATAAGATTACATGTGTTACTACATGCATTTCAACAGCAGGTAGTAAGGAAATCCTTATGACCTAGAACAAGGTAAACTAAATGTCTTGATGATGAGCTTACTTCATAAAATCTACTTGAACCTTAGAAGCTGCCATCATCTCTCATTTTATGTTTTTAATAAAGAATAACAAAGAATTACACTACTAAGGGGTCATGCCTTTTGAAAGTAAAACCCTTGAGTATGCTCTAATTAACCTAATCATGCTACTTAAAAGGACAACTCTACAAAATCTTCACATCACACTAGTAAGACATGAACTTGATTAAGGATCATCTCCTAAGTACCTCTCACAAATCCCTCTTTACCATCTTCTCTCCAATAGTGCTTGTGAAATGAGATAACAATAAATCAACTTGCTAGCCTTTGTATAAGAATTGTTGTCTTTAATTCCTTAAAAATTTTGACCTTCCCAGCTAGCAGCCATTGATTAAAAATAAAATATATTTGGTTTTAATACATGGAGTGAAAAGAAAAAGACCCTTTTTAATTTACAAGCAGGCAAATGTGGTAGCCAATATTACCTCTACTGCATGCAAATGATTCAAATACTTGGAGTTTTGAAAGCAAAGCCATAACCTAGTTGATCCCTCGCAACTGCTCCGGTCAAAGTCACGATGGCAGTGTAGCCTAAGCGCTTAGACATCTCCTTGTATAATTGCTTGGATAGTGTTAGCCTCTTCTTGCTCTTAATGTCAATGTATAGTAGTGGGGTCTAAGGCATTGCTCCTCATGTTGCTTTTCTTCCACTATTTCAACTCAGGTTTGATGCTTCTGATTTCTCTCTTTGATGCTTGTTTCTCTCATCGGATAAGGTCATGATTGATTAACCCATCCCTAGGAAGACATCTTTTTTCATTATCTCGTCAGTTGGGGAATTGGAGAAGAGAAAAGGGGTAGAGCCTACAACTCGTACTATTGAAAGTTTCTCTCGAGCCATTTAAGATTCTTTCCCAGAGCCTAAAGCCTATCTCACCCCAACACTTTGACCCCCAAATAACCCCATTTTTTGCTAAAAACATAAAGCATCGAAGTGCGACGACACAATAATTCAAAGGGAGTTATGTGCATCAAAAGACAATGGGTGAACATTTCATTATATAGTAAATTCAGTTCATACAAAAATCACTTTATATTTCTCAATAATGCATATGACAAAAATACTCCAAATCACAACATTGATGCCTAAGACAAAAAAAACATCAATGAAACTAGAACATGACGTGCCGACATTACAATAGACCCAAAACCTCCCCAGTAGGATGTGAGTTGAGCCATTTGATCAACATGCTGCTCCGGGTCCGCCAAAACTTGAAAAATAAAACAACAGAATGATTAGCCTTCGCAGTATGGCAACATCCCAGATAAATCCCTAACCCTCATTCTAAAACTAGGTCTATAACAAGCCTTTCAAGTCAAATCACAAATGTGCATCACCATAATATCAAAACATCAATCACATTTTGTATGTATATATAACAGTAAAAATCAAAACTACAATAAAAGTTTAATCAAGTACCACATACCTGGGCAACATGGCTTCACAAATTGACTTTAACTCATATCTATAGTAGGTTTTCCATAGCTCTCTTGGGCTTAGGCCCCTAGTTCGGTGGATCCCAACCCACCCCTAGTAGTTTCGGCTCCAACCCCTAAAAGGCTAGGAACCAGGACAACCATATATTCAGAAACCTCCTTTATAAGCCCTTGAATATCCATCCAAAAGTTGACATTCTTGCTCCACTAGAAAGGAGCAAACCTCTTTTTTTATACCAGCACTCCCTTGAAGGGTAAAAGACACTTTGCTTTTAGGGGCCTACCTTTGAAGGAAAATCCCTGGAACCCCTGAAAATGTCCTAATTACTTTGCCTCAAGATGACAATCTACAAGAGCTTTATAGTGGATTGGCAAGGTAGGAAATTAATTCAAGACCAACAATTCAGCACCTCTCACAAATCCATCCTTATCGCCTCCTCTCTAACAATGGTTGTGAAACGAGAAACAATAAACCAATTTGCTTGCCTTTGTACATGCATTGTTGTCTTCAGTTCCTTAAAAGTCTAATCTTGTATGGCCAATTGTCCATGCTGAAAGTAGAGTTTACATGACCGGTATACATGCAGCACATAGGAAAACCCATTTTTTCTCAAATTTAGAAAGCATCATGTATATGTGGTAAGGATGATGCAGATATTACATGTAAATGGTGCAAATGCTTGTCAAAGAATAAGATAATGATGACTTTTTACTTCAAACCCTTGTATAATCAAGTATACTAAAATATATTTACCATCAATAATAAAAACATCAATTTATCAAGACAAATTGTACTTGACATTTTCTTGAAACAAATCCTAAACCGTTGTCTTCCCAATTTTAGGTAAGCTCGTGCTTTATTAATTGTTGAGAACTTTAGTCAAATGTCTTAAATGCAAGATAATGTCAAATGGCCATAACATTGTTTATGATATTTTCCATTGCAATTGAGAAGTATATAATTTATTCCAATAATCTATTGTGGTATGCAATGCATGATGCAAAAGAATAAAATAAGAACAATTTTCTAAATGTAATGACCCATAAATTTTTTAGACTAGGCATTATTCTCATTTTACCTAGCAGGCAACCAAAGTCTGCCTACATTATCTAATCGTCTAGGAGAAAAAGAGTCTTGGCAACAATTTATTTGTTATAACATCTTACCAACTGCTTCAAATATTTTGATTTCATGCAAAAAAAGGATTTCTTGTGAAGTTCATGTCTTCCAAGATTAATGCTAAATAAAGATGGACGTGGTGTGCAAATCTTATCCAATCATGATGTGCTTAACTACAAACATGTTAACTTTTGTTTTCACTAGTCCAACACATCCTTTTGATTTTAATTTTTGTCAAGTTTTCACAAAAATAAATCAACATTCTACATTACACTTTCTAGTTATTAGTTGTCAGGTTTATTAAAATCTTAAGTATTTCAAATGTGGCACCCATGGCCAAAGCACCTCAAAAGCATTTAAAATATAGACATAATTTGGCACGCCCTTTCTGTTCCTTCTACTGGAGTCACAATAGCATTTAGTTGATGTCCTTAGTCATCTGCTTGTGTTTGCTTCGAGATCCGCAACTTTTGCTTGTCATCAACTCTAATATATAGCAATGGGTTCTAAGGCACTGCTCTACTCATTGCATTCTCTCTACTATTTCAGTTTAGGACTAATGCACTTTGTTTCCCTCTTTGACACCTCATTTTCTCCTTTGGATAAGATTGTGATGGCATCAACACATATCATTAGGGAAGATGGCTCTCACTATCTCACTGTTCAAGAAAACAAGATGGAGAAAAAAAAAGGGTAAAACATGTCAGCCATAGCATTGAAGGCTCCTTTGAAGGCATCAACTTGTCTTAGGATTCAAATCTCAGCTTTCTCCCATTGCTAAAGAGGAGGAGGCATCCCGTCTATGCTAGCCCCACTTCACAAAAGCTTTGTAATGAACTGGCAAAGTAAAAAGATGATTCATAACCATCATCTCAGTACTTCTCACAAATCCATCCTATCACCTCCCATCAATAGTGGTTGCAAAATGAGAAACAAGAAAGCAGCTTGCTGACCTTATACAATCATTGTTGTATCCAATTCCTTAAAAAATTAATCTTATATGGCTAGTTGGTCAACTTGGTCTTGGTCTTGCTTAACAACAAATTTTTTTTGTCATGACACATAAAATATGGAGAAAAAGACTTTTTATTCAAATCTGAAAATGTCATGTGCATGTGGTAGTGATTATGCCTATGCTACATGCAGAGAATGCAAAATACTTGCTAAAGTATTATACAATAAGCACATTTCAAATATTTGGTCTCATCAAGCATATTGAAATGAATTTATCATAAAAAATAGAAAAATTTATGGAAACATGCGACTTTATGGAAAACATGCATGAACTGAACATTTTTTTGAAACAAATCGTAGACTTCTTAGGTTCAATTAATCTTTTTGCTTTATTTTTTTCTTTAATTCTTGTTACCTTTAGTTAAATGTCTAAAATGCATAAACAAAGAAAATGCTCAAAAGATTGTGAACTTATTTTCCACTGCAATTGAGATGCACAGTGCACTCATTTTTATGGGTATGCCAAAATTTCCCAATAATAAAGTGCATTTAAAGTTCATTTGTTGACCTCGGTCCAACAAACTCTATTAAATATCTAAGAATCAACAATGTAGCACTTTCTAGTTATTAGTTGTTGGGTATGTTATATCATAAGTTGCTTAAATGTAATACCCATGGCTAAAGCCTTTTAAGTGATAATCTTGCAGTCCTACCCCTCTTCTCATGTTAGAGTCATAATGGCAATGTAGTTGAAGCACTTCATCTCCTTGCACTCCAAATTAGAGATCATCATCATTCTTTTGCCATTAACCTCAATTTGTAGCAGTGGGGTCTAAGACACTACTCTACTAAGTATTTTTCCTTCACTATTCCAGCCCAAGACTAATAATACTCATGCTTTTCTTCTTCAATGCCTCTTTTTTTTCAGTTGATAAGATAGCAATTGGATAAGCCAATGCCCTTAGAGAAGACAACTTATTTCATTATCTTATGGGTTGAAAAAAAGAGGTGACGTGAAAAGGAGTACAGTATATTGCTTGTAGTATCAAAGCTTCCTCTCCAACTAAGTTCTTTCTAAGATCCTATAGTCTATGTCAACATCTATATCTTGACTTTCTTCCATTTCTAGATAGGAATGTTCTACACCAACCCCTCCCCTCTCCTCCCTCCCACCCCATGCCCCCTTCTCGCCCAAACAAAAACTCCCATTTCAAAGGACTACACTACTTAAAAGGGCTGTCTTTTAAACGTAAATCGACCAGTACTCCCTAATTATGATGCCTCAATTAAGTGGAAACCCTGGAAAAGCTATGTGTGGACTAGCAAGGATGGAACTTGATCCATGACCATCATATCAATACTTCTTACAAATCCTTCTTTTTTGCCTCCTCTTCACCAATGGTTGTGAAACAAGAAGGCAAACCAACCAACTTATTGGACATTATACAAGAATCCTTGTCTTTCTTAGAGATTTAATCTTACCAATACAATTTACCTTACAAAAAAGTAAGGTTAATTTGGTCATTGTATGTGTACTATAGAGGGAAAAACCCTTTTTTCCAAATTTAAAAAACATCACATGTATACGCTAGAAATGATGTCTATGCTACAAGATGAGGTTGACATATTTGCCTAGGTATAAGACAATGGTACTTTTGCTCACTTTTAATCTTTGGTTTTATTGAAATGAATTTACCTTTAAGAATACAAACGTTCACTAACACACATTATACTTGACATTTTCATGAAACAAAAACTTGCATTCCTAATTTCAAATAACATTTTTCTCCTTTTTTCTTTTAATTTGGGACATCTTTAATCAAATATCTTAAGTGGAGAATCATGACAAATGCCCACAAGATTGTGAATTTATTTTGCCCTGCGATTGAGAATCAGAAAGTAGTCATTTTCAATGGTCTATTGTGGTAAATGTAGTGCTTCATGCAAAAGAATAAAATGAGAACAACTTCTAAATATAAGGAACCATAATATTTTTGAGCTATGTGCTATTCTCATATTGTCTAGTTGGCAGACAAAGCCTGCTTGCATTCTCTAATAATGTTTAGAAGAAAATAAGGTTAACACCAATTTCTTCATTAGTTGTAACTCCTACCAACTTCTCCATGTATTTCAATTTCCAACAAAAAAAAATTCTTGCAAAATTCATTTTTTCTAAGATTGACAAATCTTTACAGATGTAGTATTCAAATTACATCCAATCTTGATGCCTTTAATTGCTAGCTTACAACTACATTTTCTACCTCCGGTGCAGCACAATCTTTTGTTTTTCCACATAAAGGGAAAAATATATATAGTATCGCTTTCTAGTTATTAGTTAATGGGTCTTTTATACCTTAAGTTGTTTAGATGTGGCACCTCACAAATAGCCCCTAAAGAACTTTGAAAAGAAAGCCACAATATGTTTGGCCCTTCTAATGTCCTCTTACTAGAGTTGCAATGGCAGTGGAGTCGAAGAACTTCGTTATCTCCTAGTATGCTTACTTGGAGATCATCAGCCTTCACTTGTCATTAACCTCAATGTGTTATTGTGGGATCTAAAGCAGTGCACTACTATTCGCTTTACCTCTATTATTTTAGCTGACGATCGACACTTCGTTTCCCACTTTGATGTCACCGTTCCTATTCGATAAGATTGTCATTGGATGAGCTCATGACCCTAGGAAAGAATTTTTTCTTGTTATGTCATTGTTCAAGGTAAAAGGGTATGGCAAAAAGGGCAGAGCCTATCACCTGTAACATTTAAGGTTCCTCTCATGCCATCTGAGATTCTTTCCTAAACCCTAGCGCCTTTCTTAGCATCCAGATATTGCTTTCTCCCATTGCTAGAGAGGAGCACATCTCCTCATTCTACACCAACCCCTCTCGTCCTAGAACACTATGTTGGAAAAATGAAAGGGGGGCCTAGATATGGCTTAGATCCAACCTCAAATTTATGCGGAGAAAATCCAGCAGAGTCTCGACATCCAAAATGATTCTCAATAATAACTTTGGCAAAGTATACTTTAACATGTAAACTATTTATTCATCAAAATAAACATTACAGAAGGAGGCTCAAGAAAACTCACCTTAGCTCACGTAGTGAACTTCCACACCCTAGCACCTCCAAGCCCGACGCTCTTGCACTGAGCACAACTCTCACTCACCTCACAAGCTCACAAAATGAGCACATAGACTAAGACTCAACCACACTCACACTACTCAGCCCCTATGCCCAATATCCTTATTTATAGGGATGAAGAAGTCGGTGGATGAAGCTTCCACCGATTTCTACACTTACCATTTTTTAATTAATTTTTGTTTTCCTTTAATCATTACATAAGCACCGACTTTAAAAGCACCGACTTACAAAGGAGAGGCTCAAAGCCTTTTGCGTTTTCTCGACCCTTCCCAAGAGTCGGTGATGACTCTACAATCTCCCCCTCATTACCGACTCTCGACTAAGGACTCTTAACATTATTCAAACTTGGTGAATGTTTGTACTGGCAAGCCTTTGGTATGAGTTCTCGGGTCTCATTATCCTCCAATGTCTTCATTTCATTTTTCATTACTGCTTGCCATTTTTCAACATCTTTTGCTTCTTCAAAAGAAGCTGACTCGATCTCCTCCATGATGGCACAATCTGCATCTGCATACTTTGCATTTGGTTTTGGCATTCTCGTCGATCTTCTTAATGTTATGGGTGCTTCTTCAGGTTTTTCAAATTGTGATGATCTTTCTTCTTATACCTGTCTTTGCTGTAGAGGGCTGACTCCAGTTCTCCATGGATCTGCTCGTTCTTCTTGTCTTGGGCTATGTTCAGGCGTTTGAACTTGTTTATCTGATCGTCTTGCTTCTATGTCTTCCGGTTCAGGTTCGCCTTGATTCATCTCAAATTGTATCTTGTTTCGAACATCTTTCTCAAAAACCGGAGAATCTGGAAGCACCTTCTTTTCTTTTGACCACCAGGACGATGCTTCATCGAACATACGTCGCGAGAAACATAAACTTGTCCTGTGCTAGGATTAGCACATCGCCATCCCTTTCGATATGGATCATATCCAACAAAGACACACTTCTGTGTCTTTCTATCGAACTTAGTCTTGTGCTGCTCAGGTATAAAGACATAACATACACAACCAAATACTCTAAAATAGCTCACAAATGCTTCTTTTTATAAAGCATTTCATATGGAGACTTGAAATTAAATCTTGGCATCGGTGGTCGATTAATTACGTGTACAACGGTACTGACACACTCGGCCCAGAATCTTAATGACATGTTCTTTGCATGCATCATGCTTCGACATGTTTCTGCTATGTGGAGATTTTTCCATTCTGCCACTCCATTTTATTGTGGCGTATAGGCACATGTAAATTGTCTTTAAATGTCATATTGCTTCGTGTATGCCATAAACATGTTGGATGTATATTTGCCACCATTATCGGTTCATAGACACCGAATTCTATGCCCAAGTTCTTTTTTCACCATCTGGTGAAACTCCTTAAAATTTTCAAGTGCTTCAGACTTTTCTTTCATGAAATAGACCCAAGTATATCTTGAAAAATCATCAATAAATGTGATAAAATACCATTTACCTCCAACTGATGGGTCTGGTACTTTGCCGGATACATCTGAATGCACAAGCTCGAATGGTGCTTTAGCTCTGTACTTGGATTCTTTGAATGGCCTCCTGTGCGCTTTTCCATACTGACATTCTGGGCATACTTTGTCAGTTTGTTCTTCAAGCTTTGATAGGCCAATCAACTGCCCCTTATTAGACATCTCCTGAAGTTTGTTGTATCCAACATGAGCGAGTCTCTCATGCCAGATATCTGCAGTGTCATGTATATTTGCTTTGTCAATATATGTTGTTTATGTAGACAAGACATATATTGACTCAACTTTTCTTCCTTCAAACATGGGAGTCCCTTGAATATATTCATCTTTATAAACTTTCTCATCATTTGGGTCGAACAAAACATAGTGCCCTAAAGCTGTTAGTTGTGGCATAAATAGCAAATTCTTAGTCATTCCTGGAACATGATAAACGTTTCGTAAAATCCGGTCTTTGCCGAAGTTAGCTACAACCTCTGCTTCTCCAATATGTGCCACTGGGGTGTTGTTGGTAGTAACAACAACTTGATTTCCATCATATTCTTTCATACTTACGAACTGGCTTGAGCATCCATAATCAATTATCCAATCAGTTTGATAATTGATCTTTTCTTCTTTTTCTTTTGCTGGTTTTGTATAGACGGAATTACATCTTCCTTGCATAATATCCTCTTTAACCTCCATTGAGTAGAGAAACAAACTTTTTTGTACATCCTCACTAGCTCCCCCATATTGCTTACTTGTTGTGACTGTATTTCCTTCATGTATTTTGACTCTACAGTCATGAGCAAAATGACATATTTATTCACATCCAAAACACTTCTTCTTTGGTCTCCACTGCTGTGTATTTTCTCTTGTTTTCTTTTCTATATATTTTCTCTTTCTTTTTATCAATATTCCTACTTGGAGACCGAATGACTGGCTTAGCTGGCCAACGTGATCTTTGACATTTACTAAACAAAGCTTCCTCATTATTTTCCTTGAGAGAAAGCCCGGTCATTTGCTTCGCTAATGTTTCTTGATTGATCAAGAGATTTTCTAACTCCAACAAAGTTGGTTGAACTGGCCAGCCTTGAACACCAATTATGAAACTGCTAAATTCTGAATGAAGTCCACGAACAAGGATTCTCTGCATACGGGCCTCACTAATTTTAGACTCAGGGTCAATTTGAGAAATTTCTCTACAGATATTTTTAACCTTCATAAAATACTCTGCTATCGACATGTTTCCCTGAGTTAATGTAGCTAATTCATTTTCTAACAATTGTAGGCGGGCGTCATTAGCTCGAGAAAATAACATTGCAAAAGCATCCCATGCTTCTTTAGGAGTCGTAGCATCTCGTATATGCTCTAATAAATCTTTCTCAATTGATACTTTAATTGCAAATAGAGTTTTCCCTACTTTGATCATCCATTTCTTTTTAGCTTCTTCATCGACATGAATATTAGTGTCAGATCCCAATACTATCTCCCATAATTCCTGTCCTAGAAAATACGACTCCATATAAGATTTTCAATAGCCATAATTGATATTGTTAAGCTTCTCAATATTATTTAATGCAACCGCTAATGCCGCCATAATTTTAGAATACAATTGGCCCAATTAATCTCACTAGTAAATCGGCCCTTAAACTGAACCTCACTCTGATACCACTTGTTGGAAAAAACACAAGTGTGGGTGGGCCCTAGATATCGTTTAGATCCGACCTCAAATTTATGCGGAGAAAATCCAGAAGAGTCTCGACGTCCAAAATGATTCTCAATAATAACTTTGACAAAGTATACTTTAACATGTAAACTATTTATTCGTCAAAATAAACATTACAGAAGGAGGCTCAAGAAAACTGACCTTAGCTCACCTAGTGAACTTCCACACCCTAGCACCTCCAAGCCCGACGCTCTTGCACTGAGCACAACTCTCACACACCTCACAAGCTCACAAAGTGAGCACATAGACTAAGACTCAACCACACTCACACTACTCAACCCCTATGCCCAATATCCCTATTTATAGGGATGAAGAAGTCGGTGGATGAAGCTTCCACCGATTTCTACACTTATCATTTTGTAATTATTTTTCGTTTTCCTTTAATCATTACATAAGCACCGACTTACAAACGAGAGGCTCAAAGCCTCTTGCGTTTTCTCGACCCTTCCCAAGAGTCTGTGATGACTCTACACACTAAAGGGTTTATCATTTAACGGTGCTATCAAGCATATTGTAATGGATTTACCATCAAGAATAAGAACATTTTCTAAGACCCAATGGAACTTAAGATTTTCTTGAAACAAATCTAGAACTTTAACTTCCTAATTTTTGATAATCTTTGCCATGAGATTGAAGTTATTTTCCCATGTAATTGAAAAGTGCATGGTACACATTTCTAATGGTCTATTGTGGTAAGTGAAGTGTTCCATGCAAATGAATAAAATGGGAGCTAACTTAAATGTATTGAACGATAAATTTTTTTTAGATAGGTCATACTATCATATTGCCCAGCCAACGGTCAAAATATGTATGCGCCACATATTTATATTTGGGAGAGAATGATGTTTAAGAACGATTTCTTTACCATGAAAATGAATAAAATGGGAGCTAACTTAAATGTATTGAATGATAAATTTTTTTTAGATAGGTCATACTATCATATTGCCCAGCCAACAGTCAAAATACATATGCGCCATATATTTGTGTTTGGGAGAGAATGATGTTTAAGAACGATTTCTTTATTACTTAACCTCTTAACAACTGCTCCATATACTTGAATTTCATGCAAAAAGATTCTTTTGAAACTCATATTTTCCAATTTTGCTAAATCAAGATGGATGAATTGTGCAAATTTTGTTCAATCATGATGTGTTTAATTTTAGACCTACAAATATATTTGTTGACTTCCCATCCAACACAATCATTTGACTCTAAATTCTACTGATTTTCCACATAAAGTCAAATTCTATATCCGCACTTTCTACTTGTTAGTCTTTGTGTCTCTTAAGTAGTTTAAGTGGTGCACCTGAGGCCAAAGCCCCTCAAGAACTATGAAAAATATAGCCATAATCTGGCTGGCCCCTCCCAACTCCTCTTTCCAGAGTCATAATGGCAAGGTAGTCGTTGTGCTTGGTCATCTCACTATACACCAATTCGAAGATCATTAGACATGGACTTTGTTAGCCTCAATGCAAAGTGTTAGTGAAGAGACAAAATAAGATTTTATCTCTCATGTGATGGAAAGCATTGTCAAAAAAGAGGCAGCTATCTCAGATGCGAGGCAGAAAGCCAAAGAAAACATCTCTTTTTTTATGTGGAGTCACCAGTGCAGATGTTTTCTTAAGTAGTGAGAAAACATCTCTTTTTTTATGTGGAGTCACCAGTGCAGATGTTTTCTTAAGTAGTGAGTTGTCTTCTCCAACACAAGGAAAAATGTCAATGAAAGTTACTTTACTGACATTTCAGGATATGTTAGAAAAAACCACCATAAGTGTACTTCCTCTGATGTTGGCAACTAATGTCGATGAAAAGGGATTCACTGATGTGTAGTAAAGAACGTAAGAAATTACCCCTACTTATTGAAATTTGTAGAAATACATCATAGATGAGGGCTCATCATTAAAGTACCGTTATTCCATGTTTTGATAAAAACGTCAATGAAAAGATATTCACTAACGTAAAAAATTACGCCATAAAAAGCACACAGCAAGTGCAGTTTTTTTTTTACATTGTGAGAGAGTGTCATTGAAAAGGACTTCACCGGTATGCAGTGGACAATGTTAGAAATGGCCAACACATTATTGATGTTGGAGACAAAACATATAAAAACTGAACCTTCTCTGACACAAGGCTGCCACATTAGAGAAAGTAGATAGCTACCACAAAAACTTTCAATGATGCCAAAAAAAAAAGTGCCACTGCACTAACATTCTATTAGGAGAGTGTTATTGGTGATATTAGTGATGGACGAGTTTTCTCCGACATCTTGAAGTGCTTATGATCAATGTTGTTAAATGCGTTGATACAAAGCGATGCACTAAGGCTATGAAGCGATGCATAGTATAACGATTATGCGTATAACATGCACAAAAATAACGTTAAAAATGAAAAAAAAAAAGTCAAAATAATGAATAAATAATGAGAATGTAGGAAGATAGAGCAAGAGAGAAAGGGAGGACTAGCCTCCAGTCACCCCTATTTCCATTTGGTGGGCCCGAATGGAAGGAGAGAGAGAGAGAGAGGGGTTCGTAGTGTAAAACTCATCAGTTCGCTGGGTGGCCCGGAGAAAGCGCAAGCTTCGCCGACTTGCAGATCTTAAGCAGAGAGAGGGAGAGAGACGCAGGGGCCGGGGAGAAAGTGTTGGATATAGATAGTGGCCATTGAGCCCTATCCGAACATCTCGTAACTGCCTTGCAGTTACGAGATCCACCCTGAAATCTCTCTAGATAAAGGGAAAGCTTTTTCCTAAAATCTCTCACCCTAACCGCAACTAGGGCATGGGAAAACCTAAGGGGCTAGTGTATAAATTCCTAGCAAGCTCTCTTGATAATGACATTCGTGAGAAGCCCCTTGGAAGTAAACCCCTAAATCTGACATATACGACTGTCTTCTTCTTCTTTTCCTTTCTCTTCTTCCCTTTGCTCTGCTCTGTCGTTTGTGTTACAGGGGACATTTGTTGTTGCCTCAAGTGAAAGCTGGAGCCTCTGGTGAACCGACTGCGTAGGCAAAGACTTGCCACTTCCGCTGCGTCTTCTCATTCACCAACAGTGGTATCAGAGCCTTGTTTGTCGAACACCAGTAAGAGTAAGTGGAAGTCGACCTCTATGGTTCCTGTTGCCTGTGAAAAATATACTGCATGTGTATGCATGTGTCGTCTGTGTGTCATGCATGTATCATGCTATTTAAGATCTATTTCGTGAAAGTCAAGCATGCTAGACTATACTGATGTGAAGAGTGAAGCATGCTTGTTCTAATTGGTATTGAACTCTCTGGTTTCTATAATGGTATTCCCTTTTGTTTTTTTTTTTTTCGGTTTCTGTGAGAGATCAGAGTTCAACCTAAAACTGAGCTGACATATCAATGTTAAAAGTCTTTGTCAAAGGGTTCCCAACCTAATATAGAAGAAGAGAGAGTGTATCTCCCATCTGTCGCAACAAGTTTTTTTTTGACTTGTTTTCTTCTGCCGAATTAATAATGACCGCTTACTGCATTGCCGTCCTCTGTCTGGTGGTAGCAGAGTGGGAGTTCGGGTAGAAGGGTAGACTGTGACAGAAACCCTAGGAAGACGCCCAAAAATCTTATTGATGTTTTTAAAATGGGAGTGGATAGAAAATCTAATGTACAATATTAGGGCAGAGCATATACCTTGACGGAGGACCCTCTTTCGCAGCCGGAAAACCATCGGCAGCTTCTTTTTCCGGCAAACCCATACCGGAAAGAGGGGTCTCTATTTTTTTTTTTTGGTCCTTAAACTTTTATTTAACACAACCCGTCTGTCCCTGCCTTCCCGACCGTCGAGTAGCTGTAATCACTCGACTGACTGAAGCCAGTCGTCTCCCTCCCGCCAGAAGCGGAGCTCTCCTCTTGCTGGTAGCAGAGAGGCGATTTGAGTAAAGAAAAGCCATGACGTTCTTCTGGGTCTGCTGAAAGAGTCCGCCAGACGCTGGCTTCACAGAGCAGCGAGCATCCGACCACTGCCGAAGAGCAGGAGGTACTGGAGTCGCTGGCCGTGCCGGAGGCGAAGCCCTCTGCGAGAGAGTAGAAGAAAAGCTCTAGAGAGGAGAGAGAAAAACTAGTGTAAAATGAAAAAGAACGAGGGACGGTTGCCTTTTATAATCAAAAGTTGTGAACTTTTCAAAAGGGCTGTTATAAATTTCCAGAATTTCATGCCGCAACTTTTTTGCTAAACACTTTTTCTAACAGAGGCTCGCGAAAGTTAGTTTCATCAAAAGCTAAAAACTTTATGCGAAATTGCCTGTGGATACCCTCTGAGTTATTAATATTGTTAAAAGAGGGTTTCGGAAAATAATTGTGCATTTTTCCATTAATAGACTGTGATTTTATGAGAAATTCATAGAGCTCCCTCAAGTTTGTTAGAAAATTACAAAAAGTAGGGTTCTGAAATATCTCTGAAAAGAGATCACTTATGTTAATTTAATCTAATGTCTTGTTATTCTATTTTTTTTGTTGTTTGAAATTCATGTACATGCTCTAGAATAAGACCTCTTGATGTAAGATTGTGAATTTGTTTTGTTACATTTGTTCTCTACTTGCCATCTAAAATTAATTTAGAAATGACATCAAGAGTGGGAGCATCCGAGTTAGCTAAGACTGAGAAACTGAATGGAACAAATTTTCATGCATGGAAGCGTAGAATAATGTTGACATTGACTTTGGAAAGACTCATCTATGTGATCAACCAGCCTTTTCCAACTTTAGGAGACAAACCCACTGATGAAGAGAAAAGAGCATACGAGTCATTTACCTCTGATGATCTGATGGCTAAAACTATAATGTTAGCCTTCATGGAAGATGATCAGATCAGAGTCTTTGAGGATTGTCCAACTGCCAAAGAAATGTTTGATGTTATCGCTTCTAAGTACAATACCATGACTGCAATGCACATACAGTTATTGCAAGAACAATATAATTCCTATAGGATGAAAGAGTCAGACAATGTTATGGACCATGTGAATAAGATGTTGGTCATGGCTAAAGATTTAGCCGTGGTGGGAAATGTCATATCTGACAATATGCAGATCAACACAATTCTGAACAGCCTACCTCCTTCTTGGGAAATGGCAGTTACTGTCTTGAGCGTCCAATTTGACAATCTGACTTTAGAGAAACTTCCTATACAGTTAGCTCTTCAGCAACAATGTCTGACCAAGAAAAATAGAACTGAATTGATGACAGTCCAAGAAAAACCTGCTGGTAGTCATGTGCCTGTAAAACCAAAACAGTTTAAGAATCGAAATGATGGCAAGTTCAAGGGCAATTTTGCAGGTACTAGGAAAACTCAAGGAACTGTAGTTAAATGCTACAGATGCGAAAAGCCTGGACATATAAAGAAGAACTGCAGGACAAAATTCCCAATCAAGAAAAACAACAATGGTCACGGCAACTACAATAGAAGGAAGCCTCAAGAGGACTCTGACCTAGAGGTCATCTGCGTCGTATCAGAATGTTTGTTTGTAGATGGAGATCTAACTGGATGGTGGGTTGATTCGGGAGCTACTCGTCACATAGCAAAGACAAGAGAAGGAGTGATCCATATGGAAAATCTGAGTCCGGGAACCCACAAAGTCTATATGGGAAACAACTCTTATTGTGATGTCATGGGTATTGGGGCATATCGTCTAAATATTGGGGGTACAAGTGTTGTACTTAATGAGGTTTTGTATGTCCCTTCCATGAGGAGGAATCTAGTGTATGTTCCTGCATTAACGGGAAAAGGTTTTGAAGTACGTTTTATTCCTGGGAAAGTAACAGTGGGAAAACATGGAAGGTCCATGTTTGGTGGAAAATATGTAAAAGAACATGGTATGTTCAAATTAAATGATATGAATGAAGCTTCGAGTTCTGCTTATATCGATTGTGCAATGAGTGTGAACGTAAACTTATGGCATGAAAGATTAAGCCATATAAGCATAAAAAAGATGCAGACTCTAGCACAACAAGGTTTAATACCTGACATAAATATAAATGATTTTGTGAAATGCGAGTCATGTGTATACGGAAAAATGACTAGGAAATCATTTCCGTCTGAAGTAATTCGAGCCACTGAATTATTGGAGATAATTCATACTGATATCTGTGGACCTTTCAGAGTCCAAACACATAGTGGCAAGTTATATTTCATAACATTTATTGACGACTTCTCAAGATTTGGTTACATATACTTAATCAGATATAAATCAAAAGCACTTGAGAAATTCAAGGAATACAAATCTGAAGTCGAGAGACAACTTGGACGGAATATCAAAATTGTAAGGTCTGATCGAGGAGGAGAATACACTTCTAGTGAATTCCTCGAATACTGCAAAGACCTTGGAATAAATAGGCAAAAGATAATGCCTAGGACACCACAACAAAATGGTGTGGCTGAGAGGTGTAATAGAACCCTCTTGAACATGGTGAGATCCATGTTGGCAGGAGCACAATTACCAAAAGTTTTTTGGGGAGAAGCTGTGTTAACAGCTATGTATACAATAAACAGAGTGCCCTGCAAAGCAGTCCCAACCACTCCTTATGAAAGATGGACTGGTGTANTGAATCGTCGGATTGGGTGAATGCTATGGATGAAGAAATTGAATCCATAGAAAATAATAAAGTCTGGGAATTAGTAGATCTTCCTAATGACAGAAAGCCCATTGGATGTAAATGGGTGCTAAGGAAGAAGTATAAAGCTGACGGATCAGTCGAAAAATTCAAAGCCAGACTAGTGGCGAAAGGTTTTTCCCAAAAGGAAGGAATTGATTATTCAGAGACCTATTCGCCGGTTGCAAAGTTCGCATCAATCAGAATAATATTGGCCATCGCGGCATTCTATGACTTGGATATTTGTCAAATGGATGTAAAGACTGCTTTTCTGAATGGTGAGTTGAAAGAAACCATATATATGACTCAACCACAGGGATATATCATCAAGGAAAAAGAAGACAAAGTGTACAAGTTGAATAAATCGTTGTATGGACTGAAACAGTCCCCTAGGCAGTGGTATTTTGCTTTTCACAAAACAATTACAAAACTTGGGTTTATTGCAAACCAACTTGACCACTGTGTGTATGTTTGGAAAAGTGGGAGCCTTTTCTGTATTCTATCATTATACGTTGATGACATATTACTAACAGGAAATGATAATGACATGATTGTAAAAACGAAGACTTGGCTGAACAAAAACTTCGAAATGAAGGACTTGGGTGAAGCATCCTACATATTAGGAATAAAAATCACTCGAGATAGAAACTCAAGAATCTTGAGTCTAAGCCAAGAAAGATATATTGATTATATCTTAAAGAAATTTTGTATGTTAGACTGCAAACCAATTGGGACTCCTATAGCGAAAGGAGCAAACTTAAGCAGGAATGATTGTCCTGGTGAAGGACAACAAAAATTAAATGTTCCATACGCACAAGCAGTTGGCAGTCTGATGTATTTAATGCTTTGTACCAGACCAGACATAAGCTTTCCCATCGGTTTGGTAAGTCATTATCAAAGTAATCCTGGATGGCCTCATTGGCAAGCAGTCAAAAGGATTTTTCGGTATATTAAAGGAACAAAAGGACTGAAATTGTCCTACCAAGCTGATGAGCTGACCTTAGTTGGCTATTCGGATGCGGATTTTGCAGGATGCAAAGATGATAGTAAGTCTACTTCTGGTTATGTGTTCCTCTTTGAAGGTGGGGCAATAGCCTAGTCCTGTAAGAAACAGGGATGTGTTGCTCAGCACACTCAGGAAGCAGAGTATGTAGCATGCAATGTTGCAACTACCTTTGTTGTCTGGATGAATCGGTTCTTGAAAGACTTGAAATTAAATCTTGTTCATGAACCTGTTCAACTGTATTGTGATAATCAAGCAGCGATATCTCTTATGAAAAATGGAGCGGTTAGCTCAAAGAGTAAACATATAATGGTGAAATACCATTATGTTCATGAAATGATTGAGAAAAATGAAATCTCGGTTGATTATTTGCCTACCAATGATATGGTGGCGGATCCTTTAACCAAGGAAATATCTGAAGACTTGTTTTCGAAACATGTAGCTCATATGGGGCTAAGATATATTTGAAATGTTGCGAAGGAAAAACCATTGAATGGAAAACCTCGCTGTAAACCTTGAAAAAGGTTTAGGTTACGTTGGATAAACCAATTAAGAAAAACCACGTAACAAATTGAATAAAGAAAACCCACATAGAGTGGAAGCAAACTGGCGGTCTCATGGCCAAGTGGGAGATGTTGGATATAGATAGTGGCCATTGAGCCCTATCCGAACATCTCGTAACTGCCTTGCAGTTACGAGATCCACCCTGAAATCTCTCTAGATAAAGGGAAAGCTTTTTCCTAAAATCTCTCACCCTAACCGCAGCTAGGGCATGGGAAAACCCAAGGGGCTAGTGTATAAATTCCTAGCAAGCTCTCTTGATAATGACATTCGTGAGAAGCCCCTTGGAAGTAAACCCCTAAATCTGACATATACGACTGTCTTCTTCTTCTTTTCCTTTCTCTTCTTCCCTTTGCTCTGCTCTGTCGTTTGTGTTACAGGGGACATTTGCTGTTGCCTCAAGTGAAAGCTGGAGCCTCTGGTGAACCGACTGCGTAGGCCGTCACCGCCGGTCTGTTTGCTAGAGAGAGAGTGTGTGTTTTTTTAACTAGATCAAAGGTTCAATGGAGGTTGGAGGAACCCTTGGGTGAAAATTGCTATTCATGTTGCAAAACAAGGCATTTTTGACATGCTCTTTGGAAAGGGTGCCTGAAGCGCACGCCTCAAGGACACTGCCATCATACAGATGCTTACTTCTCATCCTCTTGAGGAGTACATAACAGGTCATCTTACTTCTCAACCATGGATTTTGATGCGTCCAAAGACCTAGTGCATAGTAGTGCGTATACATCAAGCACTGGCAAGCACACACTTAACAACATCGGGAGATAGAGAGAGAGAGAGAGAGATATTAGAGATGGATGGCAGCAAAGAGATAGGTGGCGGCAGCGGCGGTGGGCTTTTGGCAATGGACATCCGGCAACGGAGAGACGACCAGCAGCGGAGGCCAAGAGATGGATAATGAGGAAAGAGAAAGCCGGTGAGTGAAATGTGTGTGCATCAGGCACGCACTGCATGCCGGCTTGATGTGTGTGCATCTTGTTAAACACGCACCACCCATGAACTCGGTGCGTTCAGCAGGGTGGCGCCTTCGATGCACACGCACCGCTTGGTGATGCGTGAAAATCTAATGACAATGCTTACTACTGAAAAATGGTCATCTATGACGCCTCCTTATAGTGAAAAAAAAAAAAATTTATCTCGCTGCGTTCCCTTTAGTGCCAAAAAGGAGCTTTGACGTGGACCTCAGCATGCTAGTAAAAGTCATATTTTCTAAAGCTGTCCTTATTTTAGCGTCAGTAAATGGCTGTCTTTTTTAGCAATGGGGTATACGGCACTGCTCTTTGGAATGATAAAGGAACCAAATTTCTATATGAACTTTGACAACATAATTTTGGGGGGTTGTTGTGGAATGACTAGCGCATGCCTAGTCGCTACAAATATGGCTGTTCAACCGAGTTGCTCGAAAGAAACTCGAACTCAGCAGCAATCACGTGCACACCCATTTGAGCAACCTTTTTTTTTATAATGTTATTATGAAACTTATTTTATATATTTTCTTTCTTAAACTTAACCAAGTTTTTAATTTGAGGTCAACTTGTTTAGGCTGTCGAGTTCATTTCTTAACTCGAACTTGACTGGTTTAATAAACTAAATTTATCGAGCGAGGTCAAGCCGAGCTGGAATTAGCTGACCTCCTTGAACAACCCTAACCACAAATTGTGGACGATGTTCAGAATGGTTTTGGCCTTTAACGAAGTTCGCCCTTGACAAATTTTCACGTGCAGACTTTGAGGAAGAATTGGGGAAGGTTTTGACATTGCGATTAAACTTATTCAAATCGACATTCTTCACATTCCTCCTACCACTCATGGCGGGTAGGCTGCCCATGTTAATGATAGATCGGTGGTAACTTATCTCTCATGTAGCGTTTATCTAATATAATTAACAGAGCGTGGTCTACATTCATGTGCTTTTTCCCCTTTTTCGTATTAATTAAGTATGCTTAGTAAATACTAGCGTGAAAATATATTCACGCCAGTGGGCCACCGCCTAGCAAAAGTTTTTTTTCAAAATTCAAAAGTACAATGCGTTAAAAAAAAAATTACGTAGAGACACCCACGTTAGTTTTGGGTCGGTGACTCAAGTACCCCTAAGCAAAAAGTTTCTTGCTCTGCTCCTGATGCACTCATTTTCACTAATAAATTAGCATCTCTTAATGATACTAAATTTAAAAGATGCTGAAATATGGAAGGGAATAAATCATTCTCATCGTTAATGGCCAATATAAAAGGCGTCAATCGCGTAAGTTGCAATTTCTTTAATATGCGCTTCTCTGTCTATACATACTAGTCTCACAGAACTAACTGCCCTTTTATATCCTCCTATACTATCTCATATCTGTAAATTGTTACCAGCCAAATAAAAAGTATTTCTGGGAAACATGATCTGTAAACATATCCTTATGCCAATGCCTTTGAACCTTGTTATCCAGCTAAACCAGAGGCATGCATGAACATACATCTTGTCATGAAGGCCACTCATGTCATCCATTATGGACTATAAAATAAAATGTCTCTTCACCAATCATAATCCTTTCATTTTAAAACAAATATCTCTCTATTACTTTAAACCCCTATGCTTTGGCTTGGCGTGCATATATATCAATTGGGCGGGGAAAATAACTCCTTTTCGTATACATATGTTCTCAAAAGTTATAGTTGTAGCCTAGGCAGTGGACTGTGCCTACGGCATAGAAAGTAATAAGCGGGACTAGATGCACTAAACAGTCCAAAAAGAACAAAAGAAGACAAAAAAATTGCATTATTAGTTGTGAAAAATAATAATAAATTGAAAAACTTTCAGTGGAAAACATGGCTATCAACTTATATTTACGGAACCATTAACATGCATGGTAAAATTAATACGTTAAAACATCCCGTAACTTGTTAATAAGTGACAACTGAAAGTTCGAAGTATCAAATTTAACGCAGTTCATGAAAAATTAAATTTGAAAGGTTGCATAACGTTACAATACATTAATGCTTTCAAATGTTCTAAAGGATGCAAAATCTTCTAAATTCCTAAGTACCAAGTGGTGAGTCTCTACTTTCAGCTTCTCAAACATAAATGCTTAAAATAAACCCAAAAATTACTAATCTAATTTTTGAGGAAAAAGATGAATCGTCAACATAAGCAAAATTTTCATATTAACATTGTTTGTCTTGAAACTATCTACATATATAAGTTTGATGACGAAAATGAGTGCTAGCAAGAAAAAAAGAATCAGAAAAACGAAAGCCTACGTATGAACAGCGGAAGAAGAGATGGGAAAGAGAAAAAAGGAAAAGGTTTGCCCCAAATGGCACCCCAAATTTGAAAAAAGAAAATGGTTTTTAGGAAGTTTAATCACAATGACAACATAGCTTCAGTATAGAAATTTAGGCACAACACTTGCAAATTTTACTTCAAAATTTTCCAAGTCGCAGGCAATTCAACAAGCGCTATGGATAGTAACACTTCACAATATGCCACTAGAAGGTTTCAGTCTCTTTTGCTATCTAAAACTTGAAGCTTATGTCTCTGATCAAGATTCACAAACATGAAAGAGACGGTGGAATTTAGCATCATTACTACAATTTTTGTCAAAGATAAACAGTAAGCTTCTAAATCCCTAACCAGAGAATCAGTAAGCGGGTTCGACAAATGCTCCACAAACAAGATGGTGAATTTCTAAAACAACTACTCGCAAACATAACGTTCGTCCAACGCGAAACATATTGAAAGAGTTGCACAACAAATTGCACATCTTTTCGTTTTTCACTTCTCACCTAACATATCCTAAAACTTGCTTGGATACTCTCTCTCTTTCTCACTCTCAATCTCCCTCTTTCTCTCAAAAAGAAAATACACACACATATATACTCCCTCTATTACCTTGAAGATATGTTTTCTTTGTCTAGAAAATGTTAGAAAGTGTCAAACTTAAGCAGCAGTGAAAGAGATTAACATAATCAAGCAAGCCATAGAACTCTAAAGACAAGTTGTATATTTTTCAAAAATTATTTGCTGTAACTAAAAGGCCCAGTAGCTACAGGAATTCTTACAATTGGTACACTATTCAGCGTCGTCTAGGCTCTCCTTTTCTTGTTACTTCTGTATTATGCTATCATACCCAGCTCTGTGCTTAATTCAATAATGCTAATGAGAGATCAATCATGCGATATTATTAATAATATTATTATTATTATATATTTTTCACCTGGACAAGACTGCGGGATATGATTTGTACATCTGGCAGTCTTCTCATACTTCCTTTGTCTCCTTTGATCACAATTTACGGTCTTTACTAATATGTAAAGGATAGCTTGAGATTCACAAGTGACATCAACTAAACTAATAAAGTAAGACTAAGCCAAGTTTCACTTCAGTTAAATCATTTTGGCTGGCTGTTTTACGTAGAATAGTAAAAAACAGTAGTAACCAGAATGACTAGTACGGCAACAATAAATGCAAGTACCTTTACTTCCATAAACTCAAATTTCAATTTTATTTTCCTTCGTAAGAAAACAGGATCTAATCCCATAGCGATGGTAAATTATTTCTACATTAGTTTGAAATTCACTGGGATGAATTAAATATAATGACACTGAATCGGAATATGATATCATGGAGACCTATTGATATCCTTAGACTAAGCACTACTGTTTAATATGTTCTATTCATGCGTAACAGAAGTTCATGAGCAGGTCTAAACTTTAAAGTTAACTAAAAAAGTAGCTGCACAGTTTAAATTAAGTACCAAATAGTCTTAAACCTGCCGCCATCTTGATGCGGGAGGTGAATTCTCATATTTAGTTGGTTACAAGGAATTTAACCTTACACATAATAGACAATCATTTCTGCGTTGATGGCACAAATCCTAAGACCGATGGAGTTCACATTTCATAAACCAGAATATCAATGCTTCTGTAATTTTAGTGGATGCATGTGCTTGTATCTACCCAAGGATATTGTGACACTTATATCCTCTGTGTATTATATAAACATTTGTTTATAAGTTACAGAAGTATCTGACGATCTCGAAATAACCATAAAATGCCCAAAAATGCATTAAGATCACCAATTGTACAAGCATTTTATTTGATAGACAGAGAAATAAGTAAAGCATCTCACGATCTTCAAATAACCATATATGGACAAAAATGCATTAAGATCTCCGCATCGTACAAGAATTTTATTGGATAGATATTTAGAAAGAAGTAATAACACTAGAAATAAGATGGATGTAAACCACATGAGTATGGCACATTTATTTGTCTCCAAAACTTCGGACCCAAAGAAACCACAAAAATGGTCTTGAAAATAAATATAGGTGGTAAGCAGGCTGAAAGAGGAAAATGCGAAGAAGTAGTGGAGCCATGTTATACTTGGGACAGCAGTTGCCCACTCCGCCTTACAAATTTGCCTTCAAAAGTATTTTTGTTGTAACCATTCCTTTATTTAAGTTACCTGAGTGCCCTTATGGTTTTCTTTTTTTTTTATTGTCCCCCAAATTATTCTTAACTTTAATCTTTTTCCCCTTAAAAACAAAAATATGCAAACCCAAGTACATGTCATTTTAAGTTGAGAAAAGAATCTGCCTTTAAATTTCAAATTCACCTTACGGACGAATTTTCTGATATATTCTTGTATAAGACCTACTGCTGTTAGTAATATACAATTAAAAGCTTGAAAGTATTCCTTTACAAGATTATTGTTTTACGTTCGATAAATGTAACAAAATTCACGGTTGAGTTTAAAAATCTATATTTACTCTACACATCCTCAGTTGTCGTTAAAGGAGGGAAATGAACAAAACTAACGTTTCTTATTTTATTATTTTAGCTTAGGATGTAGAAAATCGTTTGAAAACATGACAGACATAATAAAACTTATGATACATATGTCAATATTTTCAAGAAGCTTTTCTAAAAGTACCAAGAACATGCATTTTAAAATATAAATGCACGAAAATATAGAAATTAAGATTATAATTTATAAAAATAAATAAGAAATATTTTCATATTACGCTAGATTTTGTGACAATGTCAAGGTCATAGTTTTTCTTTACATATAACACAAAATAACAGAGACCATTTTATTTTGATAGCCCAAAAAATTGCAAATTTTTTGTTTCTACATTAAAATTTGAGTTAACCCAAGAGATTAGAACTCTTGATTTTTACTTTGAAATTTGATTAGAAGATTCTTTCCATTAGATAAAATCACTTGGTTTGCCATTGACGTGAAGATGTTATATGTGATTCTAACTTCTTTATTTTAACTTTTCATGAATATGGTGTTTTGAACCCCGCATCTTACCTTTCCAATATGGAATTACTCTTGTGAAGAGGCGCAACTCCGAAACCAAGTCTAAGTCAAGTTTGTTGCTCTTGCACAGTCGTGCTTCACTTCCTGTATGCTCGGGAGTTTCTTCATCCCAAACAAATTTCTTTATCGGAACTCAATTTCTAAGCTTAAAACCCTTCAGTAAGGCTGTCCCGTGCTTTTCAGGGAACTCATTAAAGCTGTTATAACAATGGTTCCGTCTTTTTCTGATGCACAATGTGTTCTTTTAATGTTCTTTCTTTTTTCTACAGCACACTCATAAGGGCAAGCGGTCCGGAAAACCTGCAAATGTGTGGATCCCATACTTAATGTGATCCACGTGGCACATAAGAATGTGATATATCCAACATCCTAAATCAGGGGAGGAAGAGGCAGAACAGCCCCGAGCTCAGAAGGGAATGCGCCATAAAACTCATGGAGCTGTTGGCGAAGATGGCACATGCCGATGGATCTCATAATTTCAAAGTATTAATCCGTCCGCATGGAAAGCGGGTCCACAATGCCACGAGCTTTCAAGCGGTGCTCATGCTAACTGCATGCAGCATGAGCACTGTACTTATGACGCTTCTCGTCTTCATTAAGAGCTTTCAAGCGGCCAGCCTCGGCCCCCTACTGCATTTCTGGTATCTGATATTAAAAGGCAAGAGTTTTGTTCAAGCACCGTATTTTCTCAGCTTTCTGTGCACCCTACCACGAGCGGTAGTGGCAGGCCCATCATGCAGTTTCAGGAAACATTTAATCCATCCATCAATCAAAACGGGTGCCATCAATCTCATGGAGACAGTTGCAGGGAAAAGGCGAGGATTCAATGGTGAATAGGGAACACCACTCGAGAAACAAGGAACAGATAGACAGACAGTCCGCCGATTGACAGCACCAAGGACAACGCATGCGTCAAAAGGAATGCTTGCATGATCAAGGAAAGCAAAACAAACTAAAAGATAATAATAGCAACAATTACAACAGAGACGATGATCCGAATTTTAAAAGGAAAAATAGATGCGACGGCAACATCGATGGCCATTAACCGTTTGCCTCGTGTGTGATAGTGGTTTTGCACTTTGGGTAAAATGAGGAAGAGAAAAGAAAGATGTCGATTGGTGGTGGTACCTGAGAGAGAAAGAGAGCCCACCACTTGACAGGCCATCAGCTCTTCCCTTCTTCCTTCAGATCGGTGTGCCTGCTTCCGTCGCTGTAATACAGATGAAGGCGAGCGTCAAGCCCAGGTTGGAACTGGCTCCCTCCTGTTCCCTGCGTTTGACCGATGAAGAACGGCAGCCCTGGGGACGCTCCTTGGTTGTTGGAAAACGGAGGGGCAAGCTTCTGGTGATGGTGGTGGTGAGACATCAATGCAGACGAATTGGACTGAAGGGTCCCCCTATTGGAGCCGGCAGCGAAACAGTTGTAGTCGTTCGAGTTGGCGACAGGGACGTGGTTGCCTTGCAAGAAAGCGAATTGCTGGAGTTCCGGGTGGTGGTCCACTAACCCCAGGTTACAAGGCTGGTTCAACGGAGCACTGCTCATCAGCTGAGACGAGTTCACGAGGTTCGGTGAGGGCATGACCAAAGAGGCCTGAGATTTGGCCTGAGAGAAGACGGAGGCGGCGGCGTTCGTATTGAAATAGTCGAGGACGGGCGAAAGCATTATTGGGGGCTCCGGCTTCTTCACGGACACGGGTTGCCTGTTGCTGGTCTTGTACGAAAAACTGGGGTGCTGATTCTGAAGGTCCATCAGGAGGTTAGTGAACGAGGGAGATGAGTAGGGTTGTTGGTGTTGCTGCGGGTTGCATTTTTGGGAGGCGACCTCTTCAACCGATGTTGCGGTGGCGGTCGTGGCAACTGTGATGATCTTATCCTTCGCCCTCTCCCTGGCCCTCTCTCTGGCCTTGACGCGTATCTCAGAGCGTGAAAGTGATAAAACGGAGCCTCTGCTTGTCTCAGAGGTGCTGCTGCAGGCTGATCGGGTGCTCAGAGGGAGAGGTTGGGCAGGGTCCTGGTCGGGGCCGGCGGATGGCAGCCTGTCCAAGAACGTGCCTTCCAGAGATGGAAGCTCTGCTATGGCGTCGGCAGCAGCTTTTATGAGCCAGTCCACAGCCTTACTGGGCTGATCGAAACCTAACCTGTCCTGCAGGTCGTAGAACTGAATCGCGGTTGACACCGAGAGGCGCACCCTGCGGTCACGAAGGCCCTTCGCTGTCAGTACCTTGCTATGCCGGTCCTTGCCCCCAGACGCCCTCGAAACCCTAAAGATCCTTGACGGCTGCGGATGCTGCATCTGCAGCTGCATAGATTGCTGGTGCTGGTGCTGCAGCTTCCAAGAGGATGACGGCTTCGTGTCCTCTTCTCGGTCTTCTCCATCCTCCTCATCCTCTCCTCCTGTCCCTCCTCCTCCGTCTTCTTCCTCGTCGTCGTCGTCTTCTTCTTCCGTTGTCGCCGTTTGCTGCCTCACTTCGTTTAGAAGAGCTTTTACATTGTTCCTTGATCGCTTCGCTGCGTACGAGAGTGTCTCTTCCACTTCCATGCCGCTTTCATTAGTCCTCTTCCTCTCTCTCTCTCTCCCCCTTGGTAGAGTTACCGGTTTCCTCCTTCCTTTCAAATTAAAATTTCTCGAGATTTTTTCACCTTTAGACACTGAGGGAAATGAAATCCTCAATCAAGCTCCTTCTTCACCTAAACAAAAGAAGAAAAATTATGTGGAACAGCAAACAAAAGAAAAGAAAAGCACAAAAGTAAGGTTCTTCATGCTCTGCCTGCTTTTGAAGCAAAACGGCGGAAGAGTTTATTGCGTTAGTATTACTGTCTCCTGCTCAGTCTATATTTTAACAAGAAAAAATGATCTGAACCATCAAAATTCTCTAAGCTCCTGCAACACGAGAGACCTGGTCCTTCTACAGACAGTAAAAGGCAATCCGGCTGTGACCCCGGTGAGCGACTAGCAGATTTTCTAGGGAATCTAATGGTGAACGCAGTGCTGTCGGTCTCTGTCATTCTTACTCAAACTAAAAGCAAAATAACCGAGAAATTGTGTTCGAAAAAATTTCGCCCTAGGAAAAGTACAAACAGCTACAAAGATCGGTTCCTTTGGAATGAGAAAATGAGAAGGAAATCCAAACAAAAAAAAGGCACAAAAAAATTCGGGGGAAAGTTGGCCGCTTAAGCAACGGATCTGGCGCCTCCTTCGGTCTGAACTTTCAAAAGCCTACCCTTTCTTACGAAGGAAAACCAAATGCTTCAAAGGAGGCGGAAGCAGAAGTCATTTCAGATCTCGCCGTCCTAGCTTCCACCTAGTCAACAGGTAGAGCACAAGAAGAAACCTGAAACACGCTTCTGATTTCCTGCTCCCAGCTCAAGGACGTCTATCTCTATCTCGGAAGCACAAAATATTCAACTGAAAATTTTCTCACCTTTTGTTTGACAAACTCCACGGCGCTTCGTCGTCTCCTCCTCGGTCGCCATTAACGAACGAGAGGAACGCCGGAAGCTTCACTTCTTTTTGTGCTCGTCTCTCTCTCCACTCAGGCACGGTTCGTCCTTCCTTCGCCGAGCGCTTCGTCGCCGAGAATCAAATTATCATCGATATCAAAGGAAGGGGATGGAGTGAAAGCGATTAAAAAAATTCACATATTCGATTTAAAAATACTTTTCCAGTGAATTGGGCGTTTATTTCACGGAAATCTCTCTCCTCTCTCACGAATCTAGGCAAAGGCTCGGCATTCGACGTGGATGCCCTAATGCGCTCCGCCCCAACCCAACCATTCCTCCCCCTTTTCTTCTCCATCGGACGGCCGAGCCAGCGAGCCGAAGCCGTCGTCTTCGTCGGGGAAGGGAAGGGACAACAGGGGTGGCTCAGTCGCTAATGACAGCGCGCCGCTCTGGCTCGCCAATATATAAATATATAGAGCAAAAAGAAAAAGGTTGAACGACAATACCTTCTAGAATTAAGAAAATGCCCATGGTCTTCCACACAATTACAGTGCCTGCCAGTTGATGTTTCTATCGTCATCCACTCGATGGATCTCCTAGCCCAGCGCGGACTCATTATTAATGGTAGTGCACAGTTCAAAAAAAGAATAGTGTTTAAAGCGTAGACTTATGATAGTAGTTTACAGTTTAAAAAAGAATAGTGTCTATAAAAATCAAATAAAACTGATGACTAAACTCTTCTCACATAGTTCAAAAGAATAGCGTCTATAAAAATGTAATAAAACTGATGACTAAACTCTCACCTGCTCACTCCAACTATCCTACCCTCCTCAAACCTTATCGCCTCTAATAACTTGTGTTATGTGTTTGAAAACTTTATGTAACGGTATTGACATGAAAAAAGAAACAATACCGACATTATTAGGTAAGCTTTTAGTAAAAAAGGGATATTTTATGTAATTACAAAAGTTTGTTTGTTAAGATATCGAAAAAAAAAACTTCTCTACCACTTTTAAGAAAAGTTGAGATTTACACTCATCACCAAGGAAAACAACCAAAATATACACTAAAAAGTCAATGGGAACAAACGATTGGAGGTTTTACTACCTATTATTGAACATTCAATAAATATGGTGAATTGTAAAGAGAAATTGGTCTAACTTTGAATTTTAAATTGTATGTGGCTGTGTGAGAGAGAGAGAGAGATAAAGAGTACTTTAACTATGAAATGTACAAACTGTCAACATCATCGTGTGTATTTGAATTGAATAAATTACAATTGCCACATGTAAGTTAACTGTTGAAAAAGATTACTGACAGCTTGTACTTTGATTTTGGATAATAACTTTGCACATAGCAGCTCACGAGTTGCCGAAATGCATTAATTAAGAACGCACAATTAACTGGCATTCATATTTTATATATATATATATATATGAAAAAAACGTTGACCTGGAGGAGGGGGCGAGTAGCTCTCCAGAGAAGCAATTCACTTTGCAACTTCTATTGAAAGGCAGAAGACATGACCAGCAAATAGTTGAAGTCAATCAATTTTACTCTGGTGAATGCCTAAAGATCCTCTTCTTACTTTCCTTTGCCCTAATTATAGTCACATAAAATGTGTCCTTTTACCAAAAAAAAAAAAACGTTAAAAAACAATGAAACGAGAAAACCATTTCATTTAGGGTTTTTTTAGAAAAAAAATATCTAATTCACCAGATCTATTGATCTCGAAGCTTCCACATGGTAAGTCAGTAGAGAAGTGCAGGGGCGAAGCCAAAGAGGGGTCGGCAAGGGCCCTGGCCCCTCACCTATTTTTTTTTTCATTTTACATGTAAATTTAAAAAAAAAAGGTTATTTATCCAATATAAAAAAAAAATTAAAAAAAATAATATTTTCTCTCTTGTGAAAAATTCTTAGCTCCACTCTTAGAAATTAATTGAGGTGACAGAAAAAAAGTGGAACACCATAGACATGTGAACTTGATTTTCGCTTTTGCCTAAAGATATCTAGGTAACATGTTAGAATGCCTACAAAAAGCAGCACATAATTCAATGGAGAAAAGACACAAGAAATGATGGAAAATGAGGAGAGGGATGAAACAAGTCATAATGATGCCAACCTGACTTTCACTGGTGAAGAAAACAACATGATGCAAATCAACCGGCAAGCTATTTGGAGAGATGAAGAAGAAGAAGAACTGGCAGCAGCCAATGGGCTCGTTTGAGGTCATTTTCCATCTTTTATCTCATAAACTTTATAACAAAGCACCTGGGGGTGGCACCAAGTTGTGGTATTTTGGAGAGCCATAAAAATGTCTCTAGAATTGCAAAAACAAGCTGCCACTCCTAATGAGGGGTTTTCTCTACACATTTTTCTTTATCTCCTCTCTTGAATTCTATTTGTGATTGGGGATAACTTCAATATAGACCTGGTATTTGATACATTAAGCATGGAAGTTGATTTGAAAAAAAAAAGAAAGAAAAAGGCACTCAACAAATGAGTGATTAACAAATCTCTCCCCAACTTTTGAAGTTCATCAAAAAGGCTCCCAACTTTTCAAGGTAATTCCCAAACAGCGCCTTGTTGATGTTAACGTTAAACGTTAAAATGGGCATGCGATGCAAATAACAAATTTACCCATTAAAAAAAAAAAAAAAAAAAGGAAAAAGCAGCCGTCGCTGGACCCAAGAGAATGAGAAGGTGAGGGAGACGCATTGTATGCGTATGGTCTCTTCCCTTTCTCAATTCTTTTCTCTCCTTATATTTTTAGTCTCATCTATTTCCTTCTACGTATTCTGGAATTTTTAATCCCAATGTTGTTTTGATGAGCATTAGGATGTCTTTGTAAATCCACAGTGATCTCAGATCCACGAATTTAAGGTTGGACATCTCCTCCCCCTAATCCAACCTTAAATCCATATAGTTTTTTTCATATAATGTAGAATTAATATCCACGACACTAAGATCCTCACTTTGTTTAAACTGAAGATCTTGTAACCCCATGTTAGTGTAGCCTCAAATCTTTGATCCAAAACCATCAATCACTACCTGATGGAAGTGAAATTTATTCAAGTTTGGCTTGTTTCCTGTTTCGATCTTTAGAGAGTTTTGGAGGAGTTGCCAGTGGGAAAGGATTGTTCCTTTAATCTTTAGTTTATATGCAAGAAGACATGAAGATCTCTGGAGGAAATAAGAGAGAAAACCAGTAGTCTGAGTGCTGCAATTGTTGGGAAGCTACCAAGGGATCAATTACTATAGTCCATGAATCTACCTCAATCTTTAGAATAGATTTATGGGATGGGAACGACTTGTTACTATTTGTCAAATGGGCTCTCAAAGAACTAGATTATTTTTTGTAAAGAGGGGCACTCATTCAAAAAATCCCTAAATACAAAAAAAATGATTAAGAGGTGCAATGCAAATAATTAAGGGGCACATAATATAAATAATTTAATTACAGTGCCTGCCAGTTGGAGTTCCTATCCTTACCCCTTAAACTCTCGGTGAGCGAGTGAGAGGGATTCCCATCGCCCAAAGAGAAGTCGAAGCCCTTCAGAATTATATAGGACCTAGGTGAACTTGAGTCACTCTTTCAATTTGAGAGTAGTGTCTATCATTGTTGGCAGTTCAAGAAAACAATGTTCATATGAATTGATCTGATGACCAGGCTTTCACTAGTGTCTACTAATGTAACTTATTCACAAAAGTTATATGTTTGAAAACTTTGTGTAATGATATTTCAAAAAAAATTTGTGTTTCTGTTATGTCATTCTCCTCGTGAACATTGTATTAGTATTTATTATCATTTATAGTTCTTAGTAGCCTCGGTAGGCTTGCTGGAAAAAAATGTATTTTCTTTGTAAATTAAAAAATATAACGTCTTGTTTTACTAAAATATTGAAAAAAGAAAAGTTCATATCATGTCCCACTTTTAAGAAAAAGTTAAGATTTAGACTATCATACTCATTACTAAGTTGTTCCACTTACAAAAACAAACAAAAAATATATTAAAAAGTCAATCATATTATAGGAACCAATAATTGGAGGTTTTACTACCTATTATTGAACATTCCATAAAGATGGTAAATTGTAATTTGACTTTATAGATGTATTTGTGCGTGTGTGTGTGAGCGATAAAGCATACACGCTATGAAATGTACAAACGGCTGACGTCATCATGTGTATTTAAATTGAATAAATTACAATTGCCACATGTAAGTTAACTGTTCAAGAAGATTACTGATATGTTGTACTTTTGATTTCGGAAAACAACATTACATACAGCAGCTCATGAGTCGCCTAAATGCATTAATTAAAAACTCATAATTAATCTGCATTCAATTTTTCATACATATTTTAAGAACTGACGTGGACGTTACAGGAGCTTTTATTTTTATATTTTTTCTACTCATTGGAATTTTTGGTCATTTTTATATTTTTACCAACATCGAAGAGGAAGGGAGCTCTCCCCAAAGGAGCAATTCTATTTGCACCTTTTCTTGTTAAGAGCAGAAGACACAAGTTGCACATGTGTAGTAATTTTATTTTGATCTTTTGGTACTCATAAAGATTATACTAAAAAAGGGGGTGGGGGAGCAGATTTATGGATAAAGATGTTAAAAGGATCAAAGTCGAATGTAAATAAAGAAAAGTTATGTCTGAATTTGAATATGAAATTTTATGATCTGAATTCAATCCGAATCAGAATTTTACATACATATCCGAATCCAAATCTGAATTTTGAACTGAATTTGGCGGATTTTCAAAATGTAAGAGTATTGATAAAGAATATTTATTTGAAATTAAATTTGATCGAATGTTTATATATTCGAACCCAAATCCAATCGAATGTCATTTCCTAAATCCAAATCCTATTCAATTTGTTAATTAGTTATTAAATTTTTTTTGTATATCTGATTTTTTTAGAACAAATCACTCGGATGTCCGACTGAAATATGATATATTGACCTCTTATTCAGGGAACATTATGTTACACAGTTTTATGAATTTGTCTCAATTTTTTGAATGGCTTCACCAGACAGTAACAATTTGTTGCTAGTGCCAAATAACCTCTAAAGATTCTCTTATTACTTTCTTTTGCCGTAACCCGAATCACATATTTCAATCGAACATTCGAGCGAGTTCGAGTCGAGCCCGAGCTCAAGTTGGCTCTACTCCTTCTGCAGCCAAAAAAATTAGAAAAAAGGCACTCAACAAATGAGTGTTTAACAAAGTAGCCCTCGCTGGACCCAAGAGAATGGGAAGGCGACGAAGACACATTGTAGGGTCTCCTCCCATTGCCAATTCTTTTTTAGTCTCTTCCATTTCCTTCTATGTATTCTGGAATTCTTAATCCCAATATCGTTTTGGTGAATATTAAGGTGTGCTGGTTTCACCACCAATCTGAAATCCAGGGTGATTTGAGACATAGATTTATGGTTGGATACCTCCCCATCCATTTTTACATGATGTAATATGGATATAAGATCCACAATCCTAAGATCCGCAAGTTGAGTTTGATTCCTCATGGATCTCAGATCTGAAGGAATCTCAAATCCATGATAGCCGACAAAATTGATAGTTCTATCAAACTGATTTGAAATCGGATAGAGCGGGGGAGCGTCAGACAGACTTGAAAACCACGGATTTCAAATCCGCGGTAATCAAATGCGACCTCAGGTTCTTTAAAGTGAGGATCTTTCATTGCGCACCTTTTCAGATATTAGATCGAGGCTATCAAAAAATCATCTGGGAAGCAAAATTTGTTCAATTTTAGTGCTTTCCTTGTTTTGGGGTGGGAATCAATTCTTTAGGGTGTTTGGAGGATTTGCAGATGGGAAAGGATTGTCTCTTTAAGCTTTAGTTGGTGTGCAAGAAGAAAACAGGATCTCTGGTGCAAATAAGGGAGACAATCAGTCTTTTGAGAGCTGAAATTGTAGGAAGCTGCCACCGAAGGAACAATGGGTTTTGAGAGAAGATTTATTGGAACTTTGGAAGTAAGGCTGCACACGAGCCAAGTCAAGCACGAGTTGAACCAGCTGGAACTTGACTCGACTCAAAAAACTCGAGCTCGAACTCGACTCAAAGTCAGGCTCAACTCAGACTCAAATCGAGCTTAATAGAATAAGCTCAAACTCGATTCAATAACACAAATCGAGCTCAAACTCAAATCGCTTGACTTGTTTATGTTAAATATATCTTGTTTCTTTTAACTCGTTTATTACATACTCGTTTAACTATTCTCTCATTATAATTCAACATTCATTATGTAGTAGAGTAGAGTTTAATTGAGTCTAAGTTTTTACAACTTGAACTTAACTCGCTTAACATTTCGTGGAGCTTCAGCTGGCTCGACTTGTTTTGCAGCCCTATGGAGTTTTCAGAAGTTTTCAGAAAGAAAGGACTTTTGTTTTTGGGTTCCTTCTCTAATTTACTTTTCCTTTTTGGCTGGTGAGGTTTGAACCGCTCTTGCTTTCATCCTTTTCTTTGTTGCCTGATTGTGGTTCTACCGGTTGATATAATTGGTAACGGGGGAGCATTTCTTTTGCTCTTGTTTTTTCTTTTAAAAGTACTTTTGTTTACAAGGTCAAATTAGAGAAGTTGGTGCCTTTTTCATAAACTTCAAAAGTTCAGCGGCTTGTTAATCGCTCATTTTTCGAGCACCATTTTGTTCAATTAATTTTAAACGTGGCTCTTTATCGGGCAATGTAATAATGAAGAATGCATGAAAAACAAGGTAAAAATGCACTGCACTAGCAAGTGACACGAGCACAACGCCCCTAACCCAAAGAATTCTCAATATTAAAGAAAAATGAGAGAAAAAATATAAAATCCTGGTGAAAGGAAAACTCAATTTAAAAAAAAAAAAATTGAAAATATAAATTTTTAAATTTTAGAATACAGTAATCTCAGTTGTACCTACATACCCATGTGACTCTTGCCGTGTCGCCATACTTGGGTAAAAAAAAACTTTAGTCCTTTGCTTTTTTAATTTTCATGAAATCTTATTATACTTTGAGGAAACATGTTTTCTTTTAATCTTTGTTTTTCGTTTTCTAAGTTGGAGACCATACCTCTATACTTAGTTTTAATTTATAAAAAAATACACATATGTATGTTTTTCATATAAATTCAGTTTCCCAAATCATTTTTGTCTTCTCATTTTTTATATTTTTAATGATATTATGTATTTCAAAATTTTAAACCTGATGCTTACGCGTCACATCACCATATTGCACATTGTGTCGCCTTTATGGGTTCAACGCATTGCTTCCCATCAATGCGCTTTACAATATTGGGAGACACTACATGTACACATCCTAATCTAAAATAAGAACAAAATATTTAGGAAATATAAAAGAGACGTAAGCTACTTGAGGCAAGTTCCAAGATAATGGAGGTCATGGGCCTACAAATTTTGTACTTCCTTTTCGAAAGTAAAGAAAGACTTGAGAGAGAAGAGTTCACCTGTCAATACATTGAAAAGGTTTGGCCATTCCTAACTTTGGGATAAAAAAAAAATTGAAGTATGACTTCCAGCGTATTTGATATGAAAAGAAAATTGTGAACATTCTACCAAAGGCTTAGAAATTGTAAGGAATTTGCAAAGATAGTGCTTGCAAACTAACTGTAATTTTTGGAAAATAATTTATATTAGAAAAGGAGTCTTGGTTAAGCCTGGTGAAAGAAAGAACAAAATTTTAGAGGTTTTGGGACGAAAGATAAATATTGGAGAGACGTTTTCATAAAGAGAGAAGAACTGGAGGTAGGGGTTCAAAAGGCGGGCCAAACAATTCAACCCCGGATGCCGGTAGGGCCAAACTAAACCCGAGTAAAAAATACATTGCACAACTAAATTTTTTTAATACACACACACAGGCATTTATATATATATATATATATTTCAAAGAGTTGGGGTGAGGCCATAGCCTAGGTGGCCCATCCCATCCCTCAGCCCCTGCTCCTATTGAAGTTAAAAGAAATTCGAGTCATCACCTTGTAAACCTTGACTATGAATAACGACATGGGCTTAGAGCCCCATTCCGTTCCTCCATCAGCGCTGATTTTGAGTGAGGATGCATCATGAAGCTTATGTGCATACAAATCACTACGGGATAGAGGAGACGTATCTGCTTTCGTTGAGTAGAAAGAGTATTTCATTCTACCATTTGACTGAAAGCCAAAGCCTCCACCCTTCTCCCTATCTCCCTCAAGGTAATGACATGCTATGCTTTAAGTTTAAACTTTACATTGAATTTGTTACACTGTGGATCTGAGATCCATAGTGATCTGATATCAGATCCATGAAATTAAGGTCGGACTCTCACGCCGAACCTTAAATCTATGGTTTTCAACATGAAGTATGGATTTAAAATCCATTCTATAGAATCTCTCAAAACACATCTTTTAATGTAGCTTCGGATCTTAGATCCAAGAGTATCAAATGCATCTTAAAAGGTTGAGAGGAGATGATATATAGGACACTAAGTGTCGGCTTAATGACAGGCTTAGGAGCTTCGTCTCTGGATACGATGTTGAAAGCTTGAAAACCAGGTGAAGAGAGGTTTTAAAAACCCTTTTAATCTTGGAGGAGTAACCTCTGTGGCTTTAGGAGGCCATCGAATGAATGACCCATATACAGTGGCGGAGCCAGGATATTTTGGCTAAGAGGTACTCGAGTCACCATCATATGTCAGATGTGCCGCTACTTTCATGTAATTTTTAAGTCATCGCATTGTCATTTTCATTTTTCTAGTGACACTTTTGATGGTGTGGGCGATCGCCCACCTATCTCCACCACTTGCTCTACAATGGGCTGTAAGGATAGGTGCAACCCGGTCGGACAGACCTCGACCATGAATCAAACGATACATCAATTGTGTGTTTTCCCCTAGATGCTTAAGTATACGTAGAGAAACTAACCAGTCATTTTATTCTGTAATTCATTTGGAGAACGAACATCTGGTTGATTAAGTCGCAGTATTGTGGGCTTAGGAGCATATTTAACAACAGTAACAAGTTGTTACTATTCTATGTTCTATGGATTTATCCTAAAGATCGAAATAAATTCATAGATCATGGTAATACAGTGTTCTATGATTTGATAAGACAGTAACAACTTGTTACTATTGTCAAAGGGCCCATAAGGTCTCCATTAGTAACTGGTTGCCATACATGTTTACCAAACCCTTGGGACCGTTTGGCAGTAGGAATACTCCTTGCCTTTTTGCTTTACCAAAGGGGCAACCTCCATCCCTATCGAGCCGCAATCCACCTTTCGCTGTCTTCCCATGGTCACCACAACTTATCCATGGACTTGCAAGCGCCTGGTGCACCAAGTCCTGACATGGATACTTGGTATGGGTATGGATAGGAAATTACGGATGTAGGCATGGAAATTTTAAAATTTGTGAATAGGGGAATATGACAAAGCACATGTACATGTATATTTATATGTCTGCAAAATTTACAAAAAAAAAAAATTACAAAATTAGTACAAAACATGGAAGAAAAATCAAAAAAAGGTTCAAGAATACATTTTAGATAATTAATATGACAAAATGATATGAAAAACTTCAAAATTAAGATGAAAAATAGAATAAATAATTTGTTTTTTAAGTGATGTCCAATTATGTTGCTGTACCATGTCCGCGTGACGACACAGGCACGATGGCGATTTTGCCGTATCCGTGTAACTTAGCTGGTGCACTAAAGGCTAGTATTGTTCGACGGAGCTCGTGGGAGTGAAAAACTTGAGAATGATTTGATGCCATAGGTAGTCAAATAACCAAAAGCAAGTGTATGTTCGGAAGTCAAATAATCATGCAAGTTTATTTAGGCACTAAAGGCAAAATAGCTTGCAATTTTATTTAGTGACTATGTCCACATTCTGCTTCATTAAATATGAATACAAGCTCGTGTATCAATGTCACGAACAAAGTAAATTAAATACAATAGTAGTAAAATTTTTATTGTAATTATGTGCACATTCAACCATAGAGTTGTCGCAGTTGAGTATGTATACACAGTTACTTCGCATGCAACACTTTGTCGATCACACTAACTCACCCGCTATTGTCACATGGGTCTTTACATATGACATTCGATCAATCGCACCAACTTAGCCATTTTTCTCTTAGTTTGGAATGGCAAGTAGAAACAAGCAACAAATTGATACAAATAAAAAACAAATGTATCCACACATCATAAACCAAAAAATTAATATTAATCAGTACATTCAATCTCTCGACACGGCTATGCTTGTTTGTTTCTCTGAGCGCCACCAGCCATGGAAGAACATCACTCTACTGCGGGGGTGGAGGCAGGGGTGGGCACTGTGTGGACAAAATACTTATTCTTACATTGACACCTCAAAGAATTTTTTTATCTTATTTATATGTTGATGCTTCTTAAAAATTAAAAAACCATTACCAGCACCCCTTAACCAAAAATTTCTGTCTCCGTCCTCACTGTACTGTCTTCTGTATGCACCTGCCCCAGAGAAGTCCAAAAACCTGATAATACAACATTCGCACTCTACCTAACGTCAGTAGTTTTGGGCCCTACCTCAAGGGGGGATGCATATAGATGGCAGTAGACTGAACCAATAAATGTAATGTTGGTGTGTTTATGATTTACACAGGCATGTTAGAAAAACGATATGTGACATGCAGTCAATCACACAGACGTGTGTAATTTTCTCTTAGTCATGATTTGTGTATATATAGAAATTTGGGTACACTCACATTCTTTGTATAATCTATAAATAACTTGCATGAAAAGAAGTCCAAAGAAAATAAGCTAACATGATTGTATATAATGATTCATAGGCCACACTGTATAGTCAATGGGTTGGTGTGCGTGCACATTTGTATGACATGACTCGAACATGTTTTATTAAATTTGGAATAAACTTCTTTGTTACATTCATTACTTCAAACTTAACCTCAGCCTCACTTAAAATGAAGGCAAAAGAAAAATCACTCAATAGATAGGCGACAACTTGGTACAATGTTTGGGAAACTAACGTAGACATTTTCTAAATGGAGGATGGAGATGAAATACATATAGGTTGTTATATAAGTGGCAGAAACTGTCTACACATGTTATAACTATCTAACTGACTCCACATTAATGCATGCAACATTTAGGACCCCATGGTAAATAGATTGTGAAAACCAGCCATCTCTTTGGAGAGGAAATACATATATGTTGTTATATGTGTGGCAGTATAACTATCCAAGTGACTCCACTTTAATCCATGCAACATTTAGGATGTCATGATAAATCGTTTGTGAAAACCAGCCATGACTTCCCCATAACAGAAGTTTTATATTAACAATTTAGGTCATGAGACGAGAGACAACTCAAGAATGTTTCTGAGATAGCATTACACATACACATACATTACCGGATGCACATATTTCTCACCATTCAAAATCTTCTTTATTATATTTAGAATGCTTCTTTATCGCTGTTTTTGTTTCTTCCTCTGGATGTCTCTTTGTCTTCTGTTGTAGGCAATGTCTTACAATCATATACCTCCTACTTTTGCATCTACTATTCTTCCTCTACAAACCATCTTTTTTGTCGTGGTGTACATCCAGCAGCCATCTCATTCTCTAATTGAATGAAGAGGTGTGCATTTTTCGAGTCATGTGTATCCCAAGGTTACACTCATCTCCTAATGTTTTAGGTTTTTGTGCTTTGAGTAAGAAAATTGATTATTAAAAGAAGGTCAGGCCACTGTCCTAACCTATGATGCAGGGCACAATTGAATCACGAGTTGGTGAGGTGCATGCAATAACTATCTAACATTAACTGATAGGCAACTTCATGATAGAGATCATTTGCGCACACCTGATGAACAATCATTTAGATAAATTTGCAAAGTGCCCTATTTGTACCCCCAAAACTGAAGATGGCTACAACAAGTATTTTTGACTAGCAAAGACCCCCCACCCCTCCTCCCCCTTTTTCTTATTAAATGAAAAGGTCGTCTTAGCAGGAGTGCACGTCCTCTTCGCCGGAGTTGTTTATGTGATGTAGAAAGCGCAAAAGCTCGCTCCGCGTAGGCTGCACTCGCTGTTGAGCAAGGGTAGGCTACTGTCTCACTTTCTTTTTTTTTTAATCTTTCCATTTAACATTTTCTGTAATGTAGATGATGTTTCGAACATTTTGGAGGGGATAGAGCATTAGATCATGTATGTTATAGATTTTTATAACAACGCACTCACTTTATGTAACTTGTTGAAATTGCATCTAACCAAGTCATAAATATACTCATCAACATTGGACATGCATGCATTCATGTGTTTACCAGGTGAATGCATATAGATTTCACGACTATAGGATGTTCCTCTACAATTACATGGAGTGCATTTCACTGGATGAGTGCATGAACTTCACCTAGAAAGACATGCTAGAAATGTGGAGGTAGACATGTGACATACTAGGTAGATCACTAAAAGGATCATCTGAAATCAATTGACCAATCATAATGACTCATTTTATTGAAATTACATACATATAAAATTCAAAAGACTCATTTTGTTGGATCAAAATAGAATATTGTAATGAAACAAATTTTCTATGGTCACTTTTACATAGCACAATTAGCATGAAGAATAAGCGAGAGAAGCAAAGAAAGAGAGAGGGATGGGAAACAAGTGCAATAAGAGATTGTTGACTATTATGATGCAATAGTTAGTTGTCGTGAGTTAGACTAAAACAAAACCCACGTGGCACTATCACTAGCTATAAAGCAAGCTTGAGTATCTTATGCAAATTGTTTGTTTGAACGATGAGCATTATTAATCTTAAGGGTGGGTAAATTAATTATAAAATAACATTTTTAATATAAAATGTATTTATTAAGAATAAAAAAATATTATTAAAACAAAAAAAATTAATATATATATATATATATATATATATATATATATATATATATATAACTTATCGGGCCTAAACGGGCCGGGCGGGGCCGGGCCGACTCGGGCCTGGCTGTCGGGCCCGGGCTGGGATTTTCCTACGCCCAGCCTTAATTACTATCAACTATAGTAATATCATTTTAGGTCCATGAATTTAAGTTTAGATATCAAAACTCAAACAAGTTGTTTTGGGGAGAAATTTTGGAATCAAAATCCATGGTTTGTACAAAACTAAAATCGAGGTATGAAACAAATGCATAGTTTGAAAATTCAAGAGTCACAGCATTTCACAACCAACTAGGAGAATGAGAAAGAGAGAGAGCATAGAAAGTGAGAGATGGGAACAAGTGTAACAAGAACATTATGTTGATAGTTGCATGCAACATTATCCCATAATACAAAAAAAAAAAAGTTACTTATATATTACCAATTAGTAAAAGCTTGACAACAAGTGTCTCAAGCAAAAATGGATTGTGAATACTTATAATTGCATGTAACAGAAATTTGTTTGGATGCAAACTTGATTTATCCAAATAGCTTATAATATGGGTATGTGATTGACAACTTGATTTGAGGTGGTACTATCATAACTACGATATACTAGTGAAAATAATAAATCTGAGTTTCACAAATGTGGACTTATAAATGTTTGCTAATTAGTTCCAATTTTAATGCATCAACAACCAAGGTGGTGCTCAATCAAGGCACAAGTCAGAGTACATCCACTTCAATCTGCCTATATCCTCCATCAGCCATTGTATCATCTCGTGAAGGCTATGTACATCCTCCAATCCCATGCTGGTAGTACATTTTTTATAGTAACAAGAATAGAAGATGGTTCCACCAGCTTGTTGTTTTTCTACTGATTGTACTCTTTGTAAAGATTCTTCAGTTCCTAGTAAGCTTCTACATAGTCAGGGGTTACCAATGCTACAATGCAGTCTCTAAGTATCTTTTGGTTATTAATTTTGTGACAAATAGTCTCAAAAGACCAATGTACGTACATAATTTATAATTAGTTAGAAACCATATGCACTTTTATTTGTATGAGTCCTACACAAATTGTTGTACAAATGGACCAAAACAGACACATTCAGATCGTCCATTTTATTAAGGTTTTCAAGGAATTAGACAAACTACACATCTATTCTCCTTCTAAAAAAATATTACTGAATAGGTATTGGCCATAAGGCAACAAGATAAAGTTGCTCATTTCCCTATCGACATTTATTCCTAGGTTGTTGTGGGGATACCTAACCCAAATTCATCTCTTGCTAACGCCTCCTCATGCAGCTAGGTGCATCATCATTCATAACATACTTATTGTTTCTCTAATCAATATCTAGAACTTTTATTCATATGAGTCCTACACAATTGATTGTACAAATGGGCCAATGCAGTCTTACCCAGATATAATCATCCATTTTATTTAGATTTTCAAAGAATTGCATGAACTACATCTGTATTCTCCCTCCAAAAATATCATTGAAGAGGCATTAGCCAAAAATAATAAGTTGCATAGTTCCCTATTAATATTTGTCTCTGGCTTGTGGGGATATTTAACATGAATTCATCCCTTGTAAACCCACTTCTCATGCAACCAACGTTTGCTGCCAATCATGGGTGAGATGGCACTTCAGTGTAGTGAGATGGCAAACATCCTGCAGAATATTTGTCATATCAAATTCCTCAAATTGGAACATACTGATGTATGGGTTCACGTATCTCAACATCAACCAGCACTCGACTTGACTTGATAAAGCTCATCTTGAGCTTAACCCATTTCACAAACAAGTCGAATTCATAAACTCGTTCATTTAATTGACTCTAGCATTTCACTGAAGACTTGATGAAATTTGACTCAAGCTCGTGCATCCTCGATCCATTTAATTTATTTTTATTATGAGTGATGTAAAAAGAAAAAAGGAAAAAAAAGGACTACAATTGGCCCGTGACAACAATGATGGCTACATTAATTACATTCTCTCTCTCTCTCTCTCTCTCTCTCTTGCTCTCTCTCTCTCTCTCTCTCTCTCTCTCTCTCTCTCAACGATGACCCTTTCACTCCATTAATCAGATTTTTCTCTCTTCTCACACATTTAATGATGGACGACACCCCCTCTGTCTCTCTTTGACATTTAATGATGGACAATGTCCTCTCTTTCTCTCTCTCTCTTATGGCTGACATTTATTATTCTCTCTCTGTCCCCATCGCTCACTCTTTCCTCTCTTTTTTTGGCCTGATCTACCTTCTTCTCTCTATTTCTCACTCTACCATTATTTTGCTTTTTTTTTTTTGCCTCGAGAAAGTTGGAGGCAAGTTTGGTCAAATGTTTGAAAATCAAGCAAGTAAACTTATCGAGTCAAACCGAGCTCCAAGAAATGCATTATCGAGTCGAGCTCATGCCTAACTTGTTGAGCTCGACTTGAACTCGAGCTGAATATTTCAATGTCGAGCCGAGTGAGCTGCCCCAACTCGAGCTCGATTTCGTGTCATGTTCAGTCCTAAGTGGCACATCCATATACAGAAATTCCCTATCCAAAGTACCCCAAAAATGTGTGGCCATTAAGCACTCGTTTTGGAGCTCCAATAACTCCACATGCCAATTATTGGATGTCTACCAACAGCACCAAAGAAAAAAAAGGTGATTGTCCCCATCTGCTCTCACTTGTGCTACAAACAGAAATCATCTAACATATGCAATAAGCTTTTAAAACATATGACATGCACCCAAAACTTGTCAAATGACAACCAGTTTACAAACATGTGACACCTTTAAAAACATGGACAACCATCCAAACATCTCAAGTGATAAGAATATGCAACATGTGACAACTATATACAAACATCAAACAAGCATCTGCAGCATGTGGCTATCACCTAAAGCACGAGACAAGCATCTACCATGAGCGACCAACTTATAAACATGTGACGATCATCTACAACAAGTGACCAGGATATTAAACATGCAATAGGCATCTATAATAAGCTGACCAACATCTAAAACACGTGACAACATTTTACAACAAGTAACCAAGTTCTTGAGTATGTGATTTTTAGAAATAGGTTCATCCTCCTATTGGATAGTGGCCCTGAGTCCTATCTCTATATCTCTTAACTGCAAGAGGACCAACCTAATTGCCAGATTAAATTAGAAACTGTTTTAAAACAATGATTTTATTAAATTAAATCAAAAGATTTACATATTTACATTACCTTCCCCTAGCCGTAACTGTTGCTGGGCATCGGGAAACCCTGGGAGGCCGTCTATAGAAGCCCAGCTAACCTCAAACTTAGTGTGAATTGTGAGATTACCCTATCCTATGCCTCTCAGAAGCAAACCCAAGAAACTAGCCTAACCCTATTTTCTCTCATGCTTCTTCCTCTCTTTCTCCATCTGTCACAGTTGATGCCTCTTACGGTGGAGCGCAGACTCAGTGCCGATCACAGACACCGTTCTGCTGCAAAAGATCCAACATGACGAAGGCAATGACCTCTGTTTCCAAAACTGCAACTCAATGTCAATCACACGTAGCAGATGCTCACCAACCATCCAGTTGCCAGACTCTATGTGTGATGAAGCCCACTGTTCCTTTGATCCCATGCCTTCTTCAGCATAAGGCAACTTGTTCCTGCCGAAGGCGACAACCTCTACTCCTCTGGCTGCAGCCTCAACCTTGTCTAAGTGATTTTTAGAAGGAGGTTCATCCTCCTATTTTGCGTGCACTACTGTTGGTTCGTAAGTTGATTTGGAAGCTATCACATGCAACTGATTATTCACCAGCTCAGATTGTTGTAGTGGGTGGACGATTGCTATTTGCTTGCAACATCAAGCACCTCTTCTCTCCTTTTGTCCCTAAGACTCAAGCATTATCCTGACATCTAAGGTCATGCAAGGGCCAAGGGTGCCGCTCGCTGAGACAGATAGGGTGAGAGGCTCGACGTGGAAAAGGATTATCCTTAGTGTTGACATGATTCAAGCAAGGAGCATGTGCACTGACAGACAACACGGCTTGAAAATTTGTGACTTAGTGGTCGTCGGAGATGTTCCAGACCTTACTAAGGAAAAGTGAAAAGATACTGAGGTTGGACTAGAGGCGAAACGCCCGATTGGCAGGTAGCCGCAACGTGACGGGTGCGTCAGTTAGACGGATTTGGGCTTAAGTTGAAAAGAAATAAAGGAAACAGTTGCTGAACTTCTATCGCTCGGGGCAGAGTCACTGAGGACAGTGACGATTTTGGCAGTGGGAGAGTGTTGCCGGCCGACTGTGTCTAAGGGTGGGTATCGGGCCGGGCCGGCCAGCCAGCCCGGCCCGGCCCGGCCCATTTTAATTAAAAAAATAATTTTAAATTATAAAATAATATTTTTAAATATTAAAAATATTTATTAAGAATAAAATATATATTATTAAACCAAAAAAATTAAAATATATATATTTTTTTAAATTACCGGGCCTGGCTGTCGGGCCCGGCCCGACGGCGGCCCGGCCCAACGCCCAGCCCTAACTGTGTCTGGCCCGTCCAAGCCATTGCTTCTCCTGCTCCTTGGCAAATGACTTGCACCTCACATCTCAATATGAAACAAACCACTCAGGAAGTGCATCACTATCTTCAAGTTCACTTAAATTAGCATGATACTCATAAAAAAATGCCCACATCTTCCATCTTCATGGTTGGTTTCTTGGTCAATTGAGGATGCTTCAACATCTGATTTTGCTCCCTTTGTTCTCACCATGTCTATGAGGTAACGAGCAAAATCAACATTGTACATGAGGGGAAAAGGCTTGTTGACTTCCTTCATTCTCTGCCTGGTGATATGGTTTCTGCCTAGAACTTCATATGTGGGTGTTGCTTGTGTCCACCCCATGGATGGATAGAGGGTCTTCAAATTCATGCATCCTTCAAGTACCTGCCCATGAATGATTCGAATGAGTTGCAGATTGTGTTACTTCAAGGGGGCTTTGTACTCAATACCTCTTTAAAGATTGCCCTAAAGGCAATGGGAATTGTCTAAAACAAACAGTTAGTCTATTGTGAATTTAAGAGGTCCCTGCCTGTCGTCTCTACTCTAAGCCCTTGGCTCTCATAAGTACCCTGCTGTGGAAGAGCCAAATAGAGACAAAAAGCTTGGTTGGGCTTGCTTTCTCCCTTATCAGTCTTCAAGTGGCTACTGCCTACTGCTACTAAGTTTTGTTACGAGTTGTGTGCGTGTGTGTGTGTGTGTCCTCCCTTAGTGAACTTCAATGCTTTCTTTATCTTAGGAGTAACATGTTAACATAATAACATGAAATTTTATCAAAAAAAATATTAACATTAGAATTTTTTTTCCAGTGTTAGGAGTACCATGTTATCAAATTCTTTTGTGATGTTCTTTACCAAGGTAATATTATGTTGCTAAGCCATATGGGTGCCAACATGAGTGTAAGTACTATAACCAGTGCAGGTGCAGACATGATAAATGTTAAAAGAGTGGGTACCAGGGGTGGAGCCAATAAATTCTAGTTGATGGGCACTAGTTATAAAATTTAAATTTTTAAAGAGCAAAAATATGTAAATAAGAACATTTTTCCTGTTGCAAGGAGCAAAGGAAAATTTGTCGGATAAACTTTCTATGGGTGATATCCTCCACAGGGGGCTCAAGGCACAGACAGGGCAGAGGCGACCTTGAAACATTGGAAGGAGGAGTTGCCGGCCGTAGTGGGCCTCTGGCCCAGCAAACGCTCCCGAGGATGGGAGAATTAGCTGAAAGCGGAGAACCCATGATTTTGGGTGGTAGTGAAGATGGTGCTGCTGGAGGTAAGGATCTGCCTTCTCCTTACAGTCCGAAAATGGGGAAATCGTGGGTGGCTATTGTGGATGGAGATAGCCTTCAGACAGAGATGAACATGCCCCTGCTTGAGAAGAAAGAGGTGGCAGCGAAGAAACGCCTGGTTATCTCTCAACAATCATATGAAGTCATCTGCCAGCCGTTCCGATTCAGCACCATAGCCACTCTAGTGGGAGGGGCTGGGAAAGGTCGGCTCGACTATAGCTTCATCTTTGCGAGCCTTCGCAGCTTATGGCCTGGTATCACAGACCTAAAGTTCACCTCCGTTGGGAAAGTTTTGTTCCTTCTCCGCACAACTTCTGAAGCTAATTTGAAATTCATTTTCTCGCATGGTCGATGGTTTGTGGGAGGAAGACTGTTTATTGCTAACCAATGGCATCCTGGAATGCCTATGCGGATTGAGAGTTCCAATCGTGTCCGAATTTGGATTCGCTTGCCTGAACTGCCAGTGGAATGGTGGAATCCTCAAGTTTTCATGGATATTGCCGATTTAATAGGTGGTACATTCGTGGAAGCTGACGAATATACTAGGCACCTCCAGCGTTTAGATTTTGCCCGCGTAAAAATTGATATCCCGCTTTGGTTTAGGCCAACACCAGAAATTGAACTAGAAGTAACAGGCGGTAAAACTTTTGTTCAATCTATTGAATACGAAACTAAGGTCAAGTACTGTCAAAAATGTGGATCCACAACCCACTTTGATGGCTCCTGTGTGATGACAGAGGCTCCCAAGGAAGGGGACAAGAGCACCCCTAATGCCTGGCAACAAGTTAGAACTCCCAAGAGAAGATCCCAATCCTTTAAAGGAAAGCTAGACTCTCACCCGGAACACAACAAGTTTGAAGCTCTTTCAAATATGGTGGAGGGGACAGAGGTTGGGGAAAGGAATCTCCGTTGTTCTGACAAGAGGGTAACAGCCCCTGAAGACAATCATGGGCAGGAATCAAGCAAGTTGGTTGCTGCTAACAACGAAACAGATGGTAATCATTCAGGCACACAAGACATACAGAGTAGAAGTAAGGGCGTGACAGGTCCTCAACACTCTCCAATGCAATTGGAAAGTAAAAGCATACAGGGACCCTCTCAGGCTTCAACTGATACAAGGAGTGATTCTAAATCCATGATATCTCTCATTAATGCCCGATTGGCTGACAAGGCCAAGAAAAGAACACTCAAGCATAAGGAAGTTGTTGGAGCCAAAAAGTGTACCAGTCCTCCCACCGTGAGTGACAATCTTGAGTCAGTCGAAATGAGGACTCAAGAAGATGAGAACCTAACTATGGTAGGGTTAGACCAGGGCCAACAGGAGGGTCCTCCCTTAGAGGACATGGAAATGGGTTTCGAGGAAGCCCAGCGTCTCCCCGAGGGGATGGCGAGGGGATGGCAGGGGACAAGGCTGATGACTTCTCTACCATTACAACGTTCAAAGAAGTAAGGATGGGGCATGAAACTCCTTGCCCATGAAGATCCTATCTTGGAACGTCCGCGGGCTGGCCTCGACTCCAGCCCAACATGAGTTCTTAAGTACTCTTAGGTCTACAAAGTCTTCCATTGCTTTTGCTATTGATTCCAAGCTTAACGCGGAACAACTTCAGAAGTTTTAGTTTAAGATTCCAGACTATTGCCAAATCTCCAACATTCATCTTTCGAGACCCTGGGCGAGCATCATTGGCCTCTGGGATCCGATGGTAGTGACTCTCCAAAACTAGTATGCCCATCCCCATTGGATTGTCGCCTAGTTTTATATCCCCTCAACAGGCCAAACTTTTGTTGTTCTTGGGGTTTATCTACATACTGATTTTAGAATAAGGAAGACCTTGTTCCCTATCCTTCTTGACACATTGAACCGTTGCAGTGAGGCTGTTATATGTATGGGCAACTTTAACGTAGTGTTAAACAGCAATAAAAAAACTGGGAGGGCCCCGCCACTCTACGCCTGCATTGCCTTGTCAAACTTTGTCACCTCGTCGACGTTAACTGAAGTTTCTTGCCAAGATACAAAATTCACTTGGACTAATAACCAGGTGGGCAAAGATAATGTGATGTCCAAGATCGACAGATGTTATGTTTCTAAGGAATGGGTGGACGATCCAGAATTGTTGTTGCAACTGGAAGTGCTCCCTAGGACAATATCTGACCACAATCCTATTCTGCTCTGCATTTCAAAGCGTAGGTACTCAACTTGGGGACGTACCCCATTTCGGCATTTTCAATACTGGATAGACATGGGAGGGTACAAAAACCAAGTTGATTCTGCATGGACAGTGGACATTAGAGGCTGCGCAATGATTAAACTCATTTACAAACTAGAGGCCACCAGGGACAAGTTAAAGATGTGGTGCAAGGGTGGAGCCAATGATCTATCCCCCCCATATTATGGATATCAAATCTAAACTTAAATACTTACAGTCCCAGATTGAAAGTGGCCACCTTGAGGCGATAGAGGAAGAGTGCAACCTCAAGCGACAACTTTCGGTGCTCCTGCACCTAGAAGAACGCCTTTGGTGCCAAAAATCCAGAATCAAATGGATCAAGGATGGAGACATCAACACCAAATTCTTTCAAGAAATCGCCAATGGGAGGCGAAGGAGGAACAAGATTGACACTATCTCCCATGGAGGTCAGCTCCTAAGAGACATGCCTGACATATTCTCAGCTTGCACGGACTTCTTTGTCGATCTTTTAGCGAATGTTCAGGGTGATGGGTGCCTACCGCATTCTCTCGCCCCAGGTCCTACTGTGTCTCTAGAGGAGAACACTGACCTATTGAAACCTATCACTACAGAAGAAATTCAGTGGGCAGTAATGGAGGCAGATAAGGATTCTGCGCCTGGCCCAGATGGGTTTGGTAACAATTTCTTCCAGTCCAATTAGAATACTGTGAAGGAGGCCGTTTCTGCGGCTATAAGTGGGTTTTTTCATTCCGGCAAGCTGGTTAAATCCATTAACAGGACTCACATCATCTTGTTGTCTAAGGAGCAAGGAGCTAAGCAGTTGGATAAATTTCGCCCTATATCCCTCTGTACTAGCACACTGAAATTCATTACCAGGATCATGGTCCAGCGTATGCAGCCAACCCTCAACAGGATCATATCCAATAATCAAAGTGCCTTTCTACAGGGAAGATGCATCCAAGACAGCTTTCTCCTCAGCCAGAAAATTGTTCATGTTTTTCAAAGTAGTAAGAAGTAAGCGGCTTGTGTAAAGATTGATTTAAGCAAGGCTGCCCTCTGCCACCTAGTATTTCACGAATTATGCATTCAAAAAGTCATGACTATTGTCACCTCAGTCAAATCGGCACTTCTCATCAATGGCAAGGAAGGGGGGTGGTTTGAACACAAAAGAGGTCTTAGGCAAAGCGACCCACTCTCTCCCTACTTGTTTATCTTAGTCATGGAGATGCTCACTCGTAGCATCCAAGCGCAAATCAATAGCCGGCAAATAAAAATCCCACTTATGGGGGCTGGACTTACCTCCCCTTTTTCCACGCTTTATGCAGACGATATTATTTTCTTCATGGATGGGACGTTACAAGATTACGCCATTTGAAAGTGTGTCTAGATGAGTTCGCCTCCTGCTCTGGCCTGGTTATGAATACTGCCAAAAGTACAATCCTCCCATTCAATATGGACAGCCAAGTGATAAATCACATTAAGCATGAAATGGGCTGGCGTCAAGGGGCCCTCCCCACCACCTATCTTGGTATTCCCCTTCAGACGAATGCCTTGACAGAGGTGCAATGCAGGCAGCTAATCCTTCGGTCCTCCCAAAAGCTTGCACTTTGGAAACAAAAATGTCTCTCGTTTGCAGGCCGTCTGTGTTTAATCAAACATGTTCTCTCCGCAATGCCTGGCTATTGGAGCCTAGTTGCTAATCTTCATGCGGCAACTTGTAAACAATTGAACAAGATGGCAGCTGATTTTCTGTGGGGAGATATGGCAGGCCGCAAGAATTACCATCGCATGAATTGGTCAACTCTCCATCTCCCTAAGTTAGAGGGAGGCGTTGGCCTTAGAGATATTAAGGAAACTAATATGGCCAACATGGCTTTCTTAGTTTACCGAGTGTCGCGGCAGGCCTCCCCTTTGGGATACCCTTGTTAAAGGGAGATACTGTGAGCGCAAGAGACTGCTCGACAGTAGTTTGAGGGCAAAAAGAGTGTTCAGAGCTTGGTGTATGACGTTGCGGTCATGGAGCAAGGTGAAAGAGCAAGTCGTTTGAAAAATAGGGAATGGTGCCTTGGCAAAATTCTGGACAGATCATTGGGGGGTTGATCGACTGATAGACAAGATTCCCATATCTCACCTTCATCTCGTCCAAGACTGTATCCTGTGTTCAGTCAAAGAGATCATCGAAACGAATGGGAAAGTACATAAGAGGCTTCCTTACCAGTCTTAATATTCTTACCTCTTTGCCTACGATTCAGGTGGAACAGCTGGATGTTCTTACATGGAGGAATGATAATAAAGGGGAGATCACCAGGCACGACATATGGCAACGAATACGTAAGAAAGGCAATGAGTCCATCAAAAATATGCTAGTGTGGAAAGGAAGACGACTCCCTAGGGCCGCCTGGGTGGTGTACTTAGGTTGTGCTGACCGTCTCCCAACGGATGGGTTAGTGAAAAAGCAAGGTCGTCATCTAGCATCCAGGTGTTATGTTTGCAAGCAAGCGAGTGAAGATATTTCACACTTTTTTTTTTGAATTCCAGGGTGCTAGACCCATTTGGGCTTGCATCTATGGCAAGTTTGGGCGTACTGCTCCATGGCATTGGAGCCCTCAATTCTTAAAGCAAGGACTCATCAGGTGGCACAAGCAAGACTTCAAAGACAAAACCTTGGATAAATGTTGGAAAGATAGCTTCCATTTGGGGATTTGGTTCATTTGGAAAATGTGCAACCAGTTTAAGCATAGAGGAGATATTCCTATAGGCAACATGGCCAAAATTTTCTGGTCACACTGCTGCGATCATTGGTGGACGTATCAGTGGACTGTATCGCAACGAGTTAAAACTCAAAACTGACTATGCACAGGGATCTTATGGAGCAATGGAGCAAACCAAGCAGATATATGGGTGGAAATCAGCATTACCTCCCTGTTTAAGGCTGGTAGAAAAGGGGTCGCAGGCCTCATTAGAGACACAATGGGTCGGTTTCGCCACGGTCTAGCTTGCTGGTTTGGCAACATTTCTGAATGGTGGGAGACCAAGATACTTATGGAATGCATCGGGTACCTGGTTAACTTAGAAGATAATCAAGGGCGTATCTATATACTGGCCAATAGTGGTGATTGGAAGCCGCACTTCCGCAGTGCCCTAACAGGCAGGCGCAACACTGACACTAACTCTATGTTCAGCAGTCTTCTCAGTAGGATTATCTTTTGCAGGAGATGGCCTCTCGCTGAAGCCACCAATCTTTTGATGTCCATTCCGGACAATGGCATGTATACCAAATGGAATCCCACAGTTGACACGTGGGATCCACTTAAAGAAACCACTCATAGATGATGAGGTCCTTCTGGACCAATTTTTGTTGTATATACCTCTTATTTTGTTGAAATAAAAGGATGGGGGCTTAACCCCCAAGCAGCCTTTGTCCGGAAATATCTGAGAATATGAATTTTTTATGGGTCTATGAGAATAGGAATTTTTTATGGGTTTGTATGGGCAAATGTCCACACAGTAATCATATCTGCCTCCGCCCTGAACGGGTACAGAATTGTAATGGGCCCAATGTATATGTGTGTATATAGGAAAAATGCAATGCTAACACAATTAGGCTAGCTAAATAAGCAATTCCTATTGCATTGTGATGCTTCTTTTTTATTTTCCCTCTCTCCATTTAAAGCAAGAAATAAAAATAAAAATAAAAATATTGGCTATGACCAAATTAAAATATGCCAAACCTCTTTCTTTCTCTCTCCAACTCTTGTTCTACTACTATTTTGTTGGTTTATATTCTCCTATTTCCCATAAGAACCCTATGGGCTCAAAGCAGAGTTTCCACCAAAGGAGAAAAGTAAGAGTTACATGTTTGGGGAGACAATATAGTTATTAGGGGCGGAACCAGAAATTTTTCATGAAGAGACTGGAAATATAGTTTCAAAATTTTAACATACACTAAAATATAATTTTTTCAAAATTTTTATATATAAGATAGATGAACTTTTTTAAAATCTACATGTAATTTTAAAAAAGGAAAGGATGGGAAGCTAGGGCCCCTATGAGCCGCCATTGTTTCCGCTCCCAATATCAACCTGGAGACATCTCTCTCTCTCTATATATATATCCTTAACCATGAGGGACCCCTTATGAAAATTTGTAGTGGATGATGTAGGCGGTAAATCAAATTCGGTCTTTGATATACCACTCGACAAAAGGGGGGATTGAAGGTCACTGTAGATTGGGATTTAGTTTGGAATATGAGTTTATAAATAAGTACATATTGTTGGTTCTAGTAGGTGTGCTGGCGTGTGAAACCACACATGAGGACATTCCCGAAGACGGAATTGATTAGAGTTTGCAGTTTGGTGAGCAGATGTTAGAATGACTGATTTATTGCATATGATAGACTAATTAATGTTTGTGGTGAAATTGTTAAGTCATATGATAGACTAATTATGCATTTCCATACCTGTAGCCGGTTTGTCTTTTCTTAGATCCTTCAAGAATGGAACGTCAACTTAGAGAGTGAATCTCCCTTGAGGCAATAGAAAAAATTATTGTATGGAAGAAGAAAATCAAGAGTTTAATAAACAGTGTTGAAGAAATAAGTTTAGTTTAAGTACTTCAATAAAATCGGGCCTTATTGTGTGTTAGTATTGTGTTATTTATGATCTTCTTGTTGATCACGTAAATATTGATTAAATTGTGTCAATATTACTGTAGATCTGCTCATTCAACCATTTGGACTCACTACTTAAACTTAAGTATTTTCCTTTTCAGCTAAGCGTGATAGAACTACTCGTGCAAGGCGGCTAAGTTGGTGGATGCCCTTAGAAAAGAACTCCTAAAAGAATAAAAACATGTGTTGTTGACCGAAAAACAGTTGATTTTACCATTGGCTATGAATCTGCTATAAATCCAACATAAAGATGAGAGCAAATTCATGAAACATGAAAAATATGTACCCATAAATTTACCTCACTCCTTTGCAGACTAATGAAACACTTACAAAATGTTCCGTTTGTCAAACGACCCCAAAAGAAATGTTACAACTCAGGGGTGGAGGTAGGTGTAGGCTACGTATGGGCAACTGCCCACATTGAACTCTCTTAATTTTGTATTGATATTTTTGATTTTTTTTTTTTACTTACATGTTGGTGTCCCTTAAAAGTTAAAGTTTTTATATTTGGTGCCCTTAGCCAGAATTTTCTTGCTCCCCCTGTAACAATTATATAAGAAATGAGAAATGGACTTGTTTGCTTTTTTGTATTGTGGATCGTTTAATGGTTTGTTATATTTTTTTTAATATGGCTATACAGTGACTCGAAGTGCTATGTATTTTTGATGTCATGTCTAAATTCTCATTTTTATCATTTTAAAGTGTCCTGGTTAGCGGAAGTGCTTTAAAAATGCAAATTCTCATAGAGATTTTTTTTTTTTTTCAAATACCTTCCCAGTCTTTTAGAGAGAGAGATGGACATATGGAAGAAGGTTGAAACCAAACTCTATCTTCAGAGGTGTAGCATGTGAGCTCGGGTTACTGGTACAACAGGCAGAGGCAGCTGGTTCTTGGTTCGACTGGCATGAATGCTCAACTTAAGGGTAACTTAACAGCCTTGAGAGTATGTTTCTAGTTGGGTAGTTCCTCCACGTAATTTTTTTTTTAAAAAAGGCCAATGAGTTTGGTGGATCACCGATATGCCAATGTGAATTGGCTAGTAATAATATTTAGAAAAGAAATAATTACAAAAAAAATGTCATTTTATGTGCATTTGGATGATACAAGAATGAGTTTTCGTCATTTTTGACAAAACCTGTTTTTCAAAAGAAAGTGAATATCCCGACACCCCCAAGGTTCTTCATAAAAAAAAATTGCTTTAGTGCTACCATCCAAACGCATTCAACCAGTTATACAAAAATGATTTAAAAACCAATTATTGAATAAATTAATTTTCATGGAACCAACTTTTTTTGTTGCTATCCTATCTTGGGGGCCTTTGATTGTTTCTTATCTAAAATTCTCAGTATTTAAGAACCATGTTCAGATTCTCCCCCCTTCCAATTTTGAATCTGACAATTCCCCAATGTAAAAAGACAAAATAAATATTTCAACTGCGTTGTTTGTCCATGAACCATGGACTTACCATAAAGTAAAGATCTGAACTGTGTCCTTAGTTTAGTGAACCGTAAAATCACGGTAAATATTTTTATCCAACGAAAGCATGTAACGTCATATACACATCAAATTCATGGATTTGAAAAATTCAAATGTGGTTGTCTTTTATCTGAAGACGGAAAAAGGAAACCATGGAACAATGAAGGTCGTCTTCCCATCGTTAACGGCTTTTAATTGCTGAGAGTTTAACTTTTCCTTCCCGGTGACGGTAACGACAAGCCTCAGTTCACAAGGTACCAAGGTCAAGGCGCTCTGTCTCTCTCAAGCTCTTCCTTGAGTTGTTCGGTAACGAGGAACTGAAAAGTTTCAACCCCTCTGTACGTTCTTTAGTTTGCAAAACCTTTTGCTTTTGGGGCATTCTTTGTCTAACTGTGGTGTTTTTTTATTATTAGACGTATTGGTAATCCCGCTTTCTAGGTGGTCATAGCTTAGGGAGACCCGAGAAGTAATGGGCATCGGTGGGGCGTTTTGCCCCTGCCAAATATTCGCTCAATGAACGGATTCGACTAGGTGCCATGTGTAAAGGATGATTGTTTGGTCTGATTTTTCGTTGCTTCTATTGAGAGTCTCCGGGCTCTGAGTTGGTTCTCTTAAACACAGAACCATCGACATGGCGATGTTTATTGAACCCGGAGGTATCGGGATGGTGTTTTTTGTTGAACAGAAAGGTATTGGGAACTGGTATTCTTTTCTTTTCTTTGAGGGTCGTCACTTTCATGGTCCCAAGGCTTACCAAGCGGGAGGAACACGATTGCGGAGGGACTGAACGTCTTGTTTATACGTGGGTTTTAGTACTTCCATATTTATGAGCTTTTCTTTGCCTATACATATTCATAGTGTGACTTGAATTTTTGTTCTGAAGTGGTTTATTTGGGATCAAGCCATTAAAGTTTATATCACCTTCTCTTTACTTTAAGAATTAGACAACGGTTCCCTATCAGTTTCTAACTTGTGCTATGGTAGACGTCCCACCATCCTTTTAATTCAGCTGTTCGCTTTGTGCATCTTCACGATTCTTCATGATTGAAACTTAGGGATACCAAAAATGTTGACATCAAATATTTTTTTGTCACTTTTTGTAATTGTTTCCCTTGTTTGATATGTCCCAGAAAATGCATTCTGCAAACAAGGAGCTTCTGGAATTGGAGCATGGAGGATCCTCCACTATAGGTTGTGACAACTTTTTGTGGCCTTTTAATTTGTTATTTCCCAGGGTAATTCTGAAGATCAATTAATTCTGAGAAAGGATCTTTAAGATCTGGAGATCAATTACAATAGAATCACCTGTCCTCTATTAAGTCTAATCAAACTATACTTCTTCAGAATCAAAGCTTCTCCTTTGCAAAAATGAACTTTCATCTAGAAAAGGAAATCTTCATCCTAACAAGAAAGGTGGTAAGAAGCCTTTGACAACACCAGTTCCTACAAGCCAAGGTATGCTACTTATGCTGTGACTATGTCCTAGAACTTTTATGAGAATGTTATTAACGTGAACTCTACATATTATTTCTGTTTGAAATCTATCCTGCTGACTGCTGGTACCGTTTTTTGTTATGTTTCCACCTCCTTAAATTATAGCATAAATTGAAGCAACTGGCTACTTTTACACTCTGATGTTTCAACTGTTATAAAAATTGATAAGCTTACACAAGGCAAATTAGGTTCGTTATTTGACATGTTTAATTAATTGGTGAGTCGACCACAATTTTGTCGAATCACCGACTCACTACTACAATTCAGGTTAGTGTGTCCTCAACTCAAGATTAACATGGTCACTTTAACGGATGAGATAGATCATATAGCTCGTCTTTTTGGTGCTAATATTGAAGCAAGAATTAAACATATAGGAGGTAAATGTGGTGGTAAAAGGTGACACTTTTGAAGCATGGGTTTTCTGCAGATCTAGTTGATGAGGGTTTTCTTGCTATAAACTATAAACTATAAACTGCAGAGCCATACCTAACAAGCTTTGTTGTCAAATCTAGTGTCTGTTTGGCTGGGTGGTTGATCTAGTCCTTGACCAGCTGACCAGTTACTAGCCTACGCTCATGCCATGGTTCATGACCCAGCTGACTGATTAAATAGGTTTTTATATAATATTACATTGGGAAATATATATCTGATTCGGACCATTTTGAACTAATTAACCTTTTCAGAACCTTGACCAACTGGTGTTCAATATCTGATTTTAACGACATATATCTTAATTCTGATTATTGCTTCTGCAATACTGTTGAAGCATATAGGGCACATAAGGAAAAGGTAGTCGGAGATAGGACCGTATGCAGCAAGAGTCGTTTCGGAAAAAAGAGAGGTTACTTAGTATTAGTTAGTCTACATATGTACTGTTATCGCAATGAGATTGGTAGAAGCACTGTATTTCTTTTTCCCTTTTCTTTCCTTACCCCTTCTTTATTGTCTGCAGAAGGGTGGAGTTGACTTTTCTCTAAATTTGTGCTAAAAAATTGAACATTTTACTTGCTATTTTGCTAGATATGCAGTAACATGAAAATATGTTTTTTGAGCATAAATATGAAACAATGTATTAAAAAACACATTGTAATTCGAACTCAACTCATCTCTTCTCGACTTCTGACTCAGTGGGCCAACTCGATGACTCAGACTGAGTTTTGTTAAACTATTGTTTTTGAAGGAAAAACAAAATATAACTTGTCATTTAAACATAAGAAGATTGTAGGATTACTTGATTACCTGTGCAACCCAGAAATAGGTCAACCAAACATCAAATAAAGTAATAACTAAGTTAGATTTACTCATGTGATACAAGAAACATGACAATTAAGCTATTACTGCAGCTCTGTAGTTGCATACTTCAACATAACTGAGTATCACGTATCATGTTATCGACAAATGGACAACTCAACCAAGAAAATAAAGCCCATATATTCAATATTTACAACTATTCAATAGTTAACAAACTCAATATGCATGTATATTTTATTTAAACTTAAAGTCGAATGGAAGCCCAATGCTCTAAAAATTGAAATAAATGGATAGTCATATTTGAAGTTAAACCTAATCAGCTTTAACTTTTCATTTGCAACCTACAAATTTAATAAGTGAACAATAATTCTAATTTTTTATGTTCCAATAAATTAGAAGATATAAACCAAGAAGTAACTAATTTGTTAGTAACCAATCACCTCATTGATTATAGAATACAGTCTCTCTGAGTCAAATGAGCTTCAGAAACAAACAAGTTATGGCCGAGCCAAGTCACACTAATTTTTTAAGTATAAATGAGTCCCAGTCTACTCGGTTGACCTGGTAAGGGGCCAAGCCGAACCGAGTCAATTGAGTCCCACTCAAAGAAATAGAAGGGGCATGGATACAAACCCAAGTTGGAACATCTGCCAGTGTGTAATGATAGCTTTGCTTATGATTCACATTAGATGTGCAGTTGTGTTTGCTTGACTAAATTCACAATGATCTTTCTTTTTATTTTCCTTAGTAGGAAAAATGATTCCTTGAATCAGCTGAATTGATCGTGAAACCATTTTGCAGTTCTCGGAAGAGTGAAGGACTTTCTGGAAGTAATGGCAGAAGCAAACAAAAAACTAAAGCATGAAGCTAAGGTTTGAAGTTGCACCATGGCAATGTAATCTCGACTTGATCTGGTTCTTTCTGTACCTTTTTATTAACAAAAAGGTGCTTTATGCAGGGAAAACCTCTAGATGCCTTTGATATTGAAACACTAACTGGAAATGAAGAGCAGTACATCGAAATGGTAATAATCTGTTTCTGTGTTTGTCCATCTGCATTGGTATAAACCATGCATTTTTTTTCCTCATTACTTAATGATCATCATTGATTTTGCAGGATTTGCGTCTAGGAGTAGTTGATCTTTACACACCTGAAGCTGTTGCAGTGGCTGAATCTGCTGTGGCAGGTGCTCAAATGGTCATTCCTGAACCAGTTAGCTCCTCTGATACTGATGACAGTGATGATGATGAAATAATGGTTCATCCTGTATTGTCTGAGAAACCATTAGCAGAGCATGAATCTGAGAGTTCAGACAATAAGAGAAAGCGACCAAGGATTATAGAACTTTAATGTAAAACCATAATGTTCGATCAACCTAGGCTTTGGTTGGGCATCTGTCAAACATGTTGCAGCATAAGCAAGAAACACTGGGGTCTGGCCTTTATACTAATGATCCGTTCCCAATTTCCAAGACTGTCTTTCTTGTCTCTTTTCCTGTAGTTCGCATGTTAAAATGTTTTATTTATTTAGCATTTTTTTAGTTATTTCTTGCTAAATATAAACAAGCTGGAAAAGCTTTATCAATTTGTACAAAAATTTGTTGCCATAGGATCTTTGAAACTGCCTACTTAGGCATAGCAGCTTCGAAGGGCATGCTATAGCTGACCGACATGAGGGATTTGTTGACAATGCGTCCTCAGTTTGATTTCCGTTAGTGTGACTTCTTTAGACTGCAAATGATAGCTGCTTGAGCCTTGACACTCAAGTTGAATGATTGAATGATATACTGTAGATCACGTAGGTCCTGAAGCAGCTCTTGTCCCCGGGGGCAGCAGCAGGGTTCACTTGACAGCTGATATTTATGAAACCAATACTATTTTGAGAACAATGTTTTTACTTCTTATTGTAGAGATGTAGTCGTAACTTGGATGCTAGAGATGAGAAGATAAGAGCTTTTGACTTCATGAGAAATCCAATTTTATTTGAAACCCTCAATACTTGCACAATTATGTGTAACTTTAAATGTTACAGTAGAGATTTCATTTGAATATTATAAAAGCTTTATCAAAGTGACTTTACCCGATTTTCCAAAAGTAAATAACTTTAATTTCCAATAAATTGCAATCGTTCATCAACATCCTCTGTCAATTTTTCATTAAATCACAATATTTCAATACTGTGGAAGACGTGTGTGTGTGTGTATATACAACTGCATCAAAAACTTCATTCACTAGAATGGGTGGACGTACCAGTCATTCTGAAGGGACAAGCAAACCCTTAGATATATCTGCCTTTATTTTCTTTCTCAACAAATAATTAACATTGTCGATGCCAATTTCTGCAGAGGTTAGACCAGATCCAAATTTGGACTCCGTATTTTTTTCAATTAGATCCGGATTAAGCTGGAGTTGACAATGATCAAGCAAGAAAAATGCTAAAGTTTCCCATGCCGGTTGAATAGCAATTTCTGGACTTGATATTTTGCTTTATCTGGATCAATACTGAACTTTAACCGCCAAGTCAAAGTGGATTCCATTTGGAAACATAGAAAACTCTTGACGTTTATATCAAGTTCTCGTATTCTATCAAAAGGAATTAGTATTAGCTTATTTCTCCAAGCAGTGAACCGATATGGTGAATCGGCTGATTCACTGATTCAGCTGAATCAGTTGTGAGTCAACAAAAAAAGTTTGAGAAAATAAATGAAAAACAGTTGTGATTCTATGAGCATGTTTGGATAAGGAATAGGCAGAACATAACGTCCTGTTCTGCATGTTTCTTGAATGAGTGGATATGTTTTATGAGGAACAATAACAGCTGTTATCGTATCTCTTCCTTCCTTCCAATGGAACAGGACAGAGTGTGATTACTATCCAATGTTTCTGATTATTTTTAAACATGTATCTGCTGTCCAATATTTGCTGTTGTGTGCTAGAACAAAGCACGTACAACTTCATGGACACTCTAGAAATCATATGCAGATTTCATATACATATTTCACATTCCAAATTGCATCAAAAACCTGCTTTTATACGAATTTGATACAACTTCATATTTAGCATGCATTTCAAATATACTTTCATTTTCAACGGCCTGTCCATACATATTTTACATTCCACATTGTACAAACATATTGAAACGCATTTCACATACCATGCTTCACGTTTCACATCTGACATTCTACAAGCCCGTTAATATACATTCCATATTCTATTATCCACATCCCATAAACTAGATTTTAGATTCCAGAAAGCTTTTCATACACATTTCACGTTTTACATTCTCAAACCCATTAACACACATTGTACAAACCAGATTTCACATTCGTCAGATTTGTTACCTACTAACGTACATTTTATATTGCATGATTCACGCTTCACAAACTATGTTGCAATAAACTAAATTTCACAAACCAAGTTTCGACAAACTATTATGGTAAGCATCTATTGGGGTAGGCCCTTGACCATTATTTTTTAAAATAATAAAGATGGGCGTTTTAGATAGGGATGTCAATGTATCTCATTTGTATTGGATATTAGACAGAACTGTTCCGAAAAAATTGGGTATAGAAAAATTTTTAATATATCGTTAAGGAATCATATCAGATTCAGATTTAAGAAATGACATTCAATCCAATCAGATTTGGATTCAGATTCAGTTTAGTTTTAAATAAATATCTTATATCTAATGCTTTCACATTTTCAAAATGAATCAATTCGATTAAAAAATTAGATTCGGATATGAATGTAAAAATTGGATTCAGATTCACATATGAATTTTATTCATTCATATTTGAATCTGAATTGGAATCTGGATATGTGAATATGCGAAAATGTGGATATAATCATTTGAATCCAATCTGTCAACATCCCTAATTTTCGACAGGTCATTAAGGAATTTATATTGACTATATACAGCTTTTACTCATACAACAAAAGATTTACATAATTATTATGGCTTTTATTGGCATGATAAACATGGTAACAAGATCGTGAAAGCAACCACAACAGTGAAGAGAATTAAGTCTTTCCTTCTTGGTGGTGCAGCTGCGTGCATTGTGCATGGTGTAGATTCTGCCTTAGGCCCTGTTTGGTAGGAGGGAAAAGGAGAGAAAGGAAGGGATGGAAAGAGAGGGAAAGGAAAGGGAAGAGAAGAGAAAGGGAAGGGAAATGAATGGAATGGAATGGAAAGGCAAGAGGTGATTAAAAAGTTTGTTTGGATACAAAAGAAAGGAAAGGAAAGGAAATGTTAATACTTTACAATAATACCCCTAATAGTCAAAATGTTTAAAAAATTAAGAACGTGAAAGAAGGGGTATTGTGGGCAGTCAACACTTTTGCTTCTCTCTCCCTTTCCTTTCCTTTCCAATCCGTCCGATTTGGGAGAGATTGCATTTACACTACACAATCCTTTCCTTTCCCTCCTTTCTCTTTCTCTTCCCTCCTAACCAAACACACTTTACCCATTTTCCTCTCTTTCCATCCTTTTTAGTTAGCCAACCAAACAAAGGAGGGATTGCTCAATCCCTCCCTTTCCTTCCCTTTCCCTCCAACCAAACAGGCCATTAATGCTATCATCTATCGTAAGACCATAATCTTGATTCGTATCACTCGCAAGCTCTCAAAAACCAATAGCAAAGTTCTCCCATCGACAAAAGAGGGAGAATCCGGAATTGAGTTTCCCTTAATTCAAAGAGCCTCATAAAAGTTGTAAAACGACTCAACTTCAAAAAAAAAAAATACTGCATGTAGTTATACCCAATATTGAGTTATGTTTTGAGATATACTGCAACCATAAAAACTTAAATGGATTTGGGGTCTTGGAGAAATTATAGAGGCCTAATCTAGTGCAATATCCAATACAGCTTAGCCTGGAGCAGGTGTGGATCAGAATCGTGGCTAAAATCTGCTCTATAGCACCAAAATTGTCATATCACCTACCTTTTAACTATGTTTGACGTACATAAATTAACTAGAAACATAATGTTTTAACACATAAAAAAATGTAAATATGTGAATTAATTCGTGAAAATGTAGATGGATGGATGCTAAATAAGAACATAAAGAAAAGGAGAGAAATTAGCAGCGAAAGATGATGTAACGAAGATGGAGAATAGCAAGGGCATAAAGAAGGAGAGGAGTAAGGACAAGAACAAACAAGGTAGCAAAAAGGAGAGGACGTAGGAAATGATCCTCTCAAAGCAAATATGCATGGTAAAAAGGAGGATTCACAGTGAAAGTCAACACTTGGAGAGAGAAAGCATATCGACAACAATGACGAAGAAGAAGAAGAAGAAAATGTAAGGTCTAAAAAGGAGAAATGTATATGATTTGGTAAAAGGCAAGAATGTCTAGATGAAAATAAATTTTGTGTTAGTAAAAGCTTGTAAATAATTCTCTATTTTTTATTTCACATTTAGTTGTCTATTCCAAAGTACACATGATTTTTCTAAGTGTTATTAATAACTAATTCATTATCTTTTTATATCATAGTTAGTTGTAGTATGATACATCTCACTTTGCTTTAATGTTTCTTATTTTGGTGGTTTGATTTCATTTCAACTTTATATTGTACAGATAGATGTTGATTAGATGGCCATCACCAAAAAACTATTAGGCGCAAAGGCATGTTTAGATAACACATAATGAAGAACAATAAGATGTGTGAAAGATAAGATGCCCACTTGAGACATGCACAGCCAATGGAAGGCAAGACAAGTTTTATGTTTTAGGCTTGTTAATTTGTAGGATTCTAACATATTACAATTTGTTGCATAGGAAGTTACCATATGTTATATGTCACTGGGTTATTAAGTAAATTTGCTATACAGTAAATTCGCTTTGTCATCGATTACTATAGATCCACTAAATTTTGTAGCATTAATTTACTATTAACCTTTTGAATAATTCTTTATTTTGACATTTGTAAGCAAAGGAAGCTAAGCAATATACAATAATTCATGAGTAATAAGAAAATGATACAATCGACTGTCTATGTTTCAAAGAAGTTAATGTTGTCAGATACACTTTGGTGGTGTCCTTGATGGAAGCCCAGTTTTGCAGTCAAAGATATGCACATGGACCAATTTTCTCATTTGGTAAGCTTATTAACTTCCGAATGGGATTATATAATGATGGTGGTAAACAATATCATAAAATTTTTCTTACATAAAAGTATGGTTCCTCATAGTTGGTGGTCATGGAATGCCTACAGTCCAAGAGTTTTGGTCTTCCTGTTATTCTTTTTTGTAATTATTGGATTGTGAACAATATTGGTGGTAAGCTGCCTGGAAGACACTTACAATTTATTATGGAAGATTCGGACAAGATTGACCAACACACAAGGGTTGCAATTATAGTATATGCAGAGGTACAACCATACTTGCACCACTTTACAACTGGCTATGAAGGTATGAAAGAATGACGTTAATTAGTTTAGCTACTAACCATTTCTTCAATGAACTACTTCAACTAGTTGCCTATGTTACATAGTATTGTAGCTTTATATATTCTTTTGGTTAACGAACCAGCTCTTATTGTTGCATTTATTTGAGAAGTTACCTTTCCACTATAGGTTTGCCTTTGGGAACACATCGGAGCACTGCAACCATTTGAAAAACTGACATGGCGGAAAGCGATCTGGATGGATTGGATTCAAATCGCGTATACTTTTAACCATGTCCATTTTTTCGGATATTCACATACTTGGATTCAAATTCATATTTGAATGTGAACATTGAAAAGTTGTATATGAATACAAAATCCGATTTCACAATCTAAATCTAATCAAAATCTGATTTTTACATTTATAGCCGAATCCAAATTTTGAATTATATCCTGCCAATTTTTAAAATGTAAGAGCATTGGATATGAGATATTTATTTAAAACTAAAATCCAATCTGAATTCAAATATGATCATATGTCATTTCTTAAATTTGAATCTCATTTGCTTTCTTAATTGCATATTAAATTTTGTTCCATATCCGATTTTTTTCATAAGGGTTTGGTCTGATATCCAATCCAAATCGGTATTAACATCCCTAATGGCAGCTTAATTTCTCAAAGCTTGAAGAGATACATAACCACCACAATGTGTGTATTGATTAGAGGGGTAGTTGTAAAAAGATATAATGTCTATGAAGTTGATCAAGGTATTTTTCTTTTAGTATAATACATTTTCCGAATGCTAAATTAGTTAGTGTTGCACACACAAAAACTTTGTTACAAAATAAATGAATTGGGTTGCATGGAGTATCTATGTATCAGGACATTGAGGACGAGGACAACAGAATTTCGTTGAGGCTACGAGACAAGGAAGAGGTATGGATGCTTCGCTTGAATATCATGGAACTTAAGTCCAGGTCTCTCCTTCAAGCTGGGTTGAGTTGGTTCATGAGTTTTACATAACAATAAGCAGTGGTACATAGCATGTACACTTTCAAATTTTAGTTCTTGGTAACAATAACACATTGTTATTGTCCTATAGATCCGTTCCCAAAAAAATGTACCATACTCATAGAACACTAGTTATGTTGTTGTATGAATTTGTGACATTTTTTTGGATAGGTTTATGGGACTATAACATAGTGTTTGTGTTGCCAAACATCCCCTTAAAGTAGAAGAAATTGGGTAGACTACATGAACTTAAGAAATTAACAATTAAAACAATGTAAAATCATAAACCAAATTTATATTCGACTAGGAGACCAGGCCAAACTTAGGAAACAAGATTAAAAATTCAAATACTCAAAACAACATATAGTTCTTTATTGCTTTTAGCAATTATGAGTACAAAATAACAATACTAATAAGAATAAGAATGCCCTCGACCTATTATAAAGCTCAAAAGAAAAACCAAAGCAAAAATTAATTTCAACCCATGCTATATTATATTAAGTTAGTGGTCTAATGCTTTAAACTATACAAAAATAAAGAAAAATTAATTTAATGCTAAATACATTTTCCTAAAAGAAATTTTTGAACTCGACTAAACCTAATGTAGTCTAACTCCTAACGTTAGAGCTTATCCTGATGCTGAGAGAAATGCAATGAAATCTACATTTAATAGTACTAAAATAATGTGGAAATACTAGTAGTTAACTTGAACTTAAAAGTAATTTAAAATTAGACAATGTCTACCTTTTAAACAGATAGGTCTTAAATACATACAAATTTACCAATGCAATATTGTCCTTAAAATCAAATAATTAAAGTCCGTGGTTTGCACTATTTATAGCTTTTAGGTCTATAGATATGTGGTTTGCACTATTTATAGCTTTTAGGTCTATAGGAAACTAATTTCTTTCTCCTCTCCACTCTGGTCCTCTTCCATCTGACCAAGGCCAAAAACTTTGCTGGGACCCTTTGGTTATCCACTCATTAATAGCATCATTTTACATAGTACTTTCAGGAAACAATCTGTTCCCTCAAGTACCCTCAATTCTGAAAAACCTCCATCAACAGACCTCTCTTTACAAAAGCTTGCTCTTCAATTCTTGAATGAATTGCACATTAGGGAGTCTTATGTGTTCGAATTTTACCATTACCTATGTCCAAACCATCATAGGGAGTTTGAATTTAAAGAAAATATGATATGTGTTCTCCTTCTATTTGGCACTATCAGACCTTGCTTCTTCAATCTGTCAAGGGCTGGTACTCTCCCATGGAGGCTATATAAACAACACCAATTTGCAATTGGCAAACATTCTTTCAGCCACAACCATTTGTGCCACTCTTCTTTTCCATTGGCAAACAATATAAATCACTATGCGCACAACATCCAATTTAAACCCATTAAACAACAATTCATCACACCATTTACTCAGACAAGGTCTGTCCAGGGAACAATGTTCTAAGAATGTATTAAAGCTGGGTTAAGATATGATCATAATAAAGCATATCTTTCTTTAATAGAATTCCTAATCTCTCCAAACTCCATCTCATTTTCTGTGATCATCTTATAGCAGCACACATCAGCCAATTTGTCTTGCCAAAATCTTACTATTCCCTCCTTGCGGGACCATCTACTATCCTTAACTATGGGATCCCAAGTCCATTCAATTCCTTTAAACCACCATGAGGCTCCTTTTCTTCACTTTATCATCCTTATATATGACACATAGGAGAACACCTATGAATAATAAAAGTATTTTTAAATGTACTCCCTAATTTAAATCAATTAATACTAAAAATCATTTCTAAAGATGTTATGGATAGAGCACTACCATGCATACAAAATAGTCTGGAGCAAAACAACATCACCAATTATAAATTGAAAAATCACCAAGCTTTAAGGGGGTGTTTGTTTACCTCAAATATGATATTGAAGGTGATTTAAGATTGTTGAAAATCTAAGAATAATGTGATGATTTGATGCCAAAGTACTACATTCCCAACGACCTCAAGCCTGAGGTTTTGGTCATAAACTAAGGATCAGAAATCCTCTTTTTTACATAGGATATGCCAAATCTGAGGCTGATTTGAAATCCTTGTTGAAGTAATCCAGAACATAAATAAATAAATAGTATATTTCTCAATGAGGGATCTCAAGTCTATATTACGTTGTGAAAACCCCGGGTTTGTCGTCTAAGGTGGAAGGGTCTAACCATAGATCCATGGTTTTAAAATATGTGGCAGCATCAGATCTGCGACCTTAGGGTATCAAACATAGCCATAGTGACTAGAATCCAATGTTTGTTCACATTGTGGATCCCAATGCATAAAAGGGATTTCAGATCAGCTAAGATCCAAGGTTATGAAAACACACCCTAAGACCTAATTCTAAATGCACAGCATGGCCTATAACATTGATGCTCATAATTCATCCCAAAGTTGCACAAAATGATGATGATGGGTTTCAGAAAAGCAGAAAACAAAATAGCAGAAATATAACTATATTACAGCCAAACAGAAAATTTGCAATAATATAATTTCTAGCGAGTCATGCTAAATGTCTTAATTTTAAACTAGAACAACACACAATCAATCTATTCAAATAATCAAGTATCGCTATAAATATATGAAATATATGCCTTACTCGAACTAAACAATGCAATAAAGAACATAACTCTATAATCAAACCCCATTAACCTACTTTTAAGCAAATTCAAAGCAGTAACTAACATGTTCTAATGCCAAACATCAATCAAATATGGATACTGATGACATTAGTATGGAAGAAAAAATAGCTATATTTCTTCTAATAATTGGATATAATGAGCACAATCGTGTATATCAAATTACATTCCAACATTCAAGACAAATGATAAGTTTTTCAATCTTGAATTGCATGGAATTTGTCAAAATACCCTTAGTTTTCTCAAAATTTTCTAAAATAACTGTATTTTTTTTTACCAAATATACCAAAATACCCTTTGTGGGGCCAACGTGGCATGCTAACTAAGCCTAGTCCGGCCTTACCTGGCACAACCAGGCATGGCCTTGGCCTGGCCTATCAGGCACGGCCCTAGCCAGCTTGGCTAGCCAATCCAGGCCCGGGCAGGCCTGGCCTACGTGGCTAGACAAGGTTCTGGCCAGGCTCAACCTGTGGCAGGCTATCTTGACCTGTTTAGGCCTAGGCTGGGTGAAACTTGAGTAGGCAGTTTACCCTTTGACGCGATCAACCCTCCAATCAACCTATTTTTTGATAGATTTGACCATCTTAGTGTTTTTAAGCTATTTTTAAGTCAATAATGACAAATTAATTACTAAGTTTGTTTTAAAAAAAGACCACAATGCCCTTTAACCTCATTCCTCTATAAACACCTCTCCATTTCTTCTTATCATCTTCTTTCTCTTCTTCTTTTGCTTCAACTTTTCTTGTGTGGCTCTCCTAATCTTCAACTCTAAACTTTCATTTCCAACAAGAGGAGAGACATTGGAGGAGCTTGTGATAGACTCTAGAGGAGTATCTTCAACCCATTCAAGTCACCATCAAGGAGTTCTCTTTGCCTCAAAGAGCTAAGGAGTCACCTCTACAACAAATCATGTTTCAAAGGTATTTATAACTTTTTTTTCTACCATTTTCTTGTTTTCTTTTTTTCATAACAAGCCGATTGTTATCACCCCAAATTTTTTAAAAAACGGGGCTATTAAAATTTTGGGTCTATTATTTTTAAAATGAATTTTAAATCCAAGTTTAAATCCAAATCTAGCATTTCAAACTCAAAATCCAATTATCAAATTCAATTTAGATCCAAAATCTGACTTTCAGATCCAAATTAGAGCAAGACCCATTTACCCCTTCTTTTGACAAAAAACCTCCTTTTAGAGGGTAATTTTGGTATTTTTGGTGGGTAAGACCCATTTGCCCATCCTTTTAACAAAAAAACCTCTTTTTAGAGGGTGATTTTGGTCTTTTTGGTGGGCAAGACTCATTTGTCCCTCCTTTTGACAAAAAAACCTCTTTTTAGAGGGCGATTTGGTCTTTTTGGTGGGCAAGACCCATTTGCCCCTTTTTTTGACAAAAAAACCTTATTTTAAAGGGTAATTTTGGTCTTTTTGGGTGGACAAAGGCCAACCCATTTTAAAAAAATATTTTTATAAGCCTAATGGCCAATCATACCCATTTTCAAACCATTTCTCTTTCAAAATAATTCAAAATTATGTGAAATTCGGATGAAAAAGGAGTGAAATTCAAAAAAATTCAAATTTCGGGTTTTGGCTCCAAAATCCTACTTCCCCCTTCTTAGGCAAGAGTTGGCCTTGAGAGAAACCCTAGAGTATTCTCACTTAAGGCTTATGGTTTCTCTTGAGTTCTTTCTCTCTCCCTCTTCCTCTTTCCATTTCTTTTCTTCTCTAATTTAGAGCAAGTTACAACCCCCTTAGAGGCATCATCTTGGAGCTTCACTCAATAGGATCTTCAAGCTAAGGTGTTCATTTTCTCTAACTCTTTCTTATTTAGAGGTATGTAATCCAAACCTCACTTCATTCTTTATTTTCTTTCCGCTCTTTTTCATCTTCCCATGGCCATATGAGGTAGCTCTCATTCTCTATTTTAGAGTCAAGAGGCTATACTCGAGTAGCATGAGAAGATGAGATAATCTTTCATTTTATGATTAAATCATGTTATTCATTTTCTCAAATATAATATTGTTGTTGTTTCTCTTTCCGTTCTTGAATATAGACTTCTTTTGCTTTCCTCATTTTTTTTCTCATCTTCCTCTCCCTCTAGCCAAAGGAAATAGCATTCAATCTCTTTTTACGGACAAGAGACTATCCTCAAATGCACCGGGAACATGGAAAGATGAGATGATCTTTCATTTCATAGTTACATCATGCCCTCCCTCCTAGTTGAATCTTTCTCTTTCCATCTCTCTTTCTCTCTCTCTTTCCTTTCGTGAATATTGTCTATATATTATCCATGCATAGTTGCTTGGTTTTCCATTTACATGTCAATATATGATGGGAATGAGAGTGTGGTTTGGGGACTCTTTATTTTTCATGTTGATTTTTGAGGTTGGGGCTTGTCCAACCCGAGAAAACCCTCACGAATATGTACATATTAAAAATACATCTTCATGTCATTACGTGTAGTTTTATTCTCAATCATCCAATTAGGAACCCTAACGAGTGTCTCGTTATATTGTTTGATTTTTTTTCATACCCAATGGTGAAAGAAACATATTTCCTTGTAACCAAAATCATAACATTCTATTTTCTAAAGCATTTTAAAAAAAAACCCCTCTAATGTGGCCTTGGAGACTTAGCTTAGACTCTTGCATGAGTTCAAACTCTCTTCCGGCCTATATCAAAATTTGAAGTCGGCTATTTTCAAATCATTCATTGATTTTCATATTCATGAAGACGTATGTGTGCACATGAATATCTTTCTTTGTTGTTTCTCTCTCTATGATTTAACATACTTTTATAAACTCTCGTATATATATATATATATATTATAAACTCTCGTATATATATATATATATATATATATATATATATATATATATATATATATATATATATATATATATATATATGTATGTGTGTGTGTGTGTGTGTGTGTGTGTGTGTGTGTGTGTGTGTGTGTATTCCATTTTAAAATCTCTCATTCTCTTTCTTAAATGATCTTCTCTTCTCTTCTTATATGTAGGGTCAAAAAGATGTTTAAGTTAAAATGAAATGCATCAATGATAAACATAGTCTTTTGGTTGATTACCTCGGTAAAGGCGCCAGGAACGGTTGTTCTTTGTACCGACGGGCGAGTCCATTTCTTTTCTATTTCAAAACAAAACCTCATTTTTCTGGAGCACTCTAAATACCAACAAATTTTGGGGATGCAAAAACAGATAAAAGTCTAGAGTCCCTTAAGAATTAAGGATCCTCCTTGAAGCTCTAGGAGCATGATCAAGACAAAAATTTTCCTCAATGTCTTTTGCTCTCTCTTTTTAACTTATTTTTTTATCATTTTAACTAGTTTTTTCATTTCTTTTAACTCATTTATCTCTTTTAAACTTGTTTTTCTCTCATTTTAACTTTTATGTCTTCCATTTTAACTTTTCTGTCTTTCATTTTTTCGTTTTCTCTCATTCTTTACCCATATCTTTTTCATTTTAATATTTATTTCATTCATTTTTAACTTACCTCTATCGTTTTAACTTATATTTATCTTATTTTAATTTCTCATCTTTATTTCTCTCTTCTATTCTTCTTTTCATTTTTCTCTCATTTAATTCTTTATCTTATATATATATATATATATATATATATATCATCTTTATTTCTCTCTATGTATTTTCATTTTTCTCCTTCTCTCTTTAAGTTTTTTCTATCTATTCTTGCTCTCTCATCGTATATCTATCTTTTTATTTGTCTATCTAATTCCTTATTTTGATGGTTTGATTGTTTGTGGATGTCAATTATGATGTGAAGATTTGGGGTGAAGCATTATTTTTCTATTTTTGTCGTTTTGAGGTTGAGACATATCCAACCCGAGAAACACCCAAACATATGTACATGCTAATTTGCATTTAGCATGTCATATTTTATTTTTCAAATTGCAAATACATTTTTTGTATTTTTTTAATCATTCACTTCTTTCTAGCCTTCCATTGGCCTACTTATATTTTTAATACATCTTTGAGTAACTCGTTAAATGAAATGTTACCTCTATCAATTTACATCAAAATTTTCTTTTCCATTGCTCCGTAGATGTATGTTATGTAGGCCTGGGCATCGGGCCAAGCCGCCACCGGGTACCCGGCCCGGTCGGACCCGGATCCGGGCAGGGAAAACCGGGTCCCGGGCCGGGCCCTAGCCCGATGGTGCTGCCTGGTGGCGGCCCGGCCCAGCCCGGCCCGATTTCATCCTCCTCCTCCTGTGACCGTCCCCCTCCTCCTCCTCCCGTGACCACGTCCCCCATCCTCCTCATCCTCTTCCCCCTCCACCCTCCTCCGCTTCTCCTTCTTCCTCCTTCCCCCCCTCCGCCTCTCCTTCTTCCTCCTTCCCCCCCTCCGCCTCTTTCAAACCCAAAACTTTTTCTCAGGTCACTTTTTCCGTCGTCTTCTTCGCCAAGCGAGGGAGGGATTCAAGCAGCTCCGGCTGAACCAACACCATCCGGTCGCTGTGGGTTTTCTCTGTCTCCAACCGTCTCACTTTCTTTCTCATGAGTCACGGGGCTAGGAAGAGATTTTGGACGCAAAGTGCATAAAAACCTGTTTTGTTTTTTCATCTTCGTTCGCCCAGATCTTCGATGATGATCGGTTTCTTGTCCAACAGCCATGGCTTCGCCCACAAGAAGGAGAGGGCAGCGGCGTGGAGGAGCCTCGCCTCCTCGCCACCGCCATCAACGGCGACGTTTCCGTATGCCCACCACCTCCCCCACCTCTCGTTGAGCCATCACTAGCAATGAAGCCAGGCGGCATCGGGCCGGGTCGGGACTCGGGATATCGGACTAGGCCCCGGTTTTGGGCCCAACGGGCCGGCCCCGCCCCGCCCGATGCCCACCCCTAATGTTATGGTAGGAATGGTTTATTTTTTTTGTTAAGCATATAGAATTTAAGTAATCATGCATACACAATTACTTATGGGACTCACGAATGCTCACAAACATATCTCTAAGAAGCTTAAGTAAGACAATCCATCGCTAATGAGATGATAGTCAAATTAAAGCAAAATCTTGAAACTTAAGATTCAAGAGAAACACTCCTGCAAATTATAATATTTTCCTGTTTTAAACATCAAATTTTTACTCTTTCCAACATATTATTTTTATATTTAAAATAGTACAAAATTTCTCTCTTTCACCTTATCATGAACAAGAACTATGGTCATCGTCCATCTATTTTGATAACTTATTTTTCAAATAAAACTTGAAAAACTTGCTTTCTCAAAAACATGACAAGTTGAAGCCATGTTTTTCAAAACAAGTAATTTACAAGTATCTTCCTAATCATATTTTCTCAAACAAGTTGAAAACTTCGATTTTCAAAACCATCTTCAAATACAAGTTATCTTTTATTTGACTTTTAGTGAAAATATTTGAAAATGATCTTACAAGTGTCTCTTTTAAACAATTTATTTTTTATACTATTGTTCCAACAATTCAATCTCAAGTTTCTAAAGTTACTAATTATTAAGGATTCATTAACCCTTAAGACCATAGTTATATGGTAAGGAACTATTTTTTTTAAACCAAACTATATTTTAATCATTTCAAAATTTGTCTCAATATTTTTAAAAATTTTATTTAGACTTGAGCAGACATGCATATAGTATTTATGATAACATTTCAAATATCAGAATGTGCAAAGCAAGAGGCTAGTTCTTAGTCGGGTTACCCCCCAACAAATGCACTGGAAATGGCCAACCTCGTACTGGCGGACGAGCCCCTTTCTCTTTCATTTCAAAATAAAATTTTATTTTTCTGAAGCACTCCAAAAAAAAAAATTGGAATGCAAACTGTAGTGTTGTATTTTAATTGTTAATTTGTTGCTTGAACGACATTATTTGTATAAGCAATCAAGGGTGGGTGCTTTTCGCTGCTTGTTTTCATGTGTAGCTTGGGTTACTTAATTGCTTGTCTACATCAAGGGACATAAAAATAGTTTTGTATTCCACAAGTTTACATGTCAAAGAACTTCAATTTATGTTTCACCTTAACATTGGAATGCATTACTATTTTTTAAGAACTTGATGAAAAATATATTTTGCTTTTATCATTGATTATTCAGATGATTATTTTACTACAACAAGGCTGGACTCAGACTAGGTTCAGGCCTAACTTGGAAGTTTAGTGTCCTATTTTGTCAATGTTAACCACGCACCCTGAAAGAAAGAAAAAAAAAATCAAAAGAAAAAAAAATTATTTTGGACCTTGTCATTTATCTACATTAATATGTCATGCAGCTAACTTGTATTGCCAGTTGTATGTAGCAAGACTCAAAAATCCTATCTCATAAAATTTTATAAGCTTGCAACTTGTGTTCCTAAAATTTCAATAAGATGACCCTTTTCATTTTTTGGAGATCTTTTCTAGACCTGCATTAACCACTAAACAAAACTAATGTAATTTTTCAAATAAAAAACCTAACTAAATCTATGATAGCTAACCTAATAAATATAACTAGCTTAATTTTGTGAGGTACCTGAGTTCAGAGAACTGCGTACTTTGCTGCTTGTTCTACATTATTAAGACATGGTACGAAACAATTAGGTGACAAATTTACAATATCTCATCATCATCAAGTCATAATACTTTTGCTATTTTACTTTTAACAAGCAATAATCATGAAAACATGACCTTTGCCTAATCACGTTACTTGAACTATTTTATCACTGTCACTTACAGATTTAGCAAACTTTACTATCCATTTTACCCGCAATTTGGATTTATATGTTCTTTAAAATTGTGACAAATCCTTATTACAGTTTTGGAAATAAAAGAGCCAAAGGGCATGTATTTGTTAACCAAAAGAGGTTCAAAGCTGGTCGCTCCTTTGAATACGCAAGAATAAAACATAGTAATTAAATGCATGCCTCTCTGTAGAGAATGGGGCAGCAATATGTCATATACTGAATATTGGGCAGGTGCAGCATGGTGGTTTTAAGAAGTTATTTTCTTTAGCATGTAAGGGAGTGAGCAAACTCTACCACCCAAATTATTTGTTTCAAAAAATTTTGATACATTTTTTATAACTGTCTTTGTAAATTTTTCTATTGATGCTAACTCTTTTGATTTATGTACAATTTATTGATCTTAGGCAATTCTATGATTGGTGAGTTGTTTTTTTTTTGTGTGCTAGTATGGTGGCTTTGTTGTTTCATTACTTTGTTGTGCCTTAGTTTGATAGGATTTTTTTTTATGTTTACTTAGGAAAAACTACTTTCGGCATAAAACTCTCAAAGTTCTAACTTAGTTTGGGCCTTGGTTGGACCTATAGTACATCATTCAACTTGGCATTGTGCTTCCATAGTTTGCAACTCAAAGAGTAATGCATCGGAGCATGACTATGATCATGGGATTTAAACTCAAACCCTTTGAAACTGAATAGCCTTCTTGCCCAGCTACACTACATAATTCAGCCTCAAACCCTTCAGTTTGATAGTTTACCGTTAAGTTTTATTACTTGTTGTCCCAATTGTTCTTTTGGACAATTTCTGTAATGTGCATGGAGAATGTATGATGAAGTCTATCACGAAGAAGCATAGTACTTCTACCATGGTCACAAAAAACATTAATTTCACATTTTAGACGGCAAGGTTTTACTCATGTGTAATATGGAAAACTTCAAAAAAAATTATGGGAAAAAAACATTAAATTTTTAAAAATTTAAAAATTTTAAAAATTTAAAAATTTTAAAAATTAAGAGAAAATAATATAAGTGAGAAACTAATAACAAAGTATCAAAAATAAGTAAATAAGCAACAAATACAAATTAGAAAATGAGAACAAACAGTTTAGCTTTCAAAAAATATGAAAATGCCTAAAATGAAAAAATAGGAAAAAATACATCTTTTCACTTTTTTTGTTTTGGTGTTTTCTTTTTTCAAAAAGTGGTGATTTTTTAAATTTTAAATGGCTGAATTATTTATCATATTTTCTACACATTTTTCAAAGAAAATATGTTTTTTGTGACTACGCTTATAAATTTATCCCTAAATCCTTGGAATTCTAATTTGGTTTTTGGTTAGAATCTGAAAGTGAGCTGTGTAGAGTTTATCATTAAAGTTTGATAATCTTTGGCTTCATATTTTAATCTCGGCAATTTTTTGAAGTTGACTGGTTGGCTATACTTAGGCTGGGTCGACAAATTTCTAGCTTTAAACTTTAAGGCATTTTGATATATATTTTTTAGAGCAGTATAAATTTAATTTTTTCACTTCTTTCTTTATTTATTTTATTATAAGTGTCTAGATTAGGTTGTGGACTTTAATTATTTGATTTTAAGAATAATATTGCATCACTAAATTTGTTTGTATTTAAAACCTAAACTCTCTCCAAACTCTATCATTTCATTTTCTGTGATCATCTTATAGCAGTATGCATCAGCCCATTTGTTTTACCGAATTCTTACTATTCCCTCCTTGCAGGACCATCTACCATCCTTAACCATGGGATCCCAAGGCCATTTAATTCCTTTAAACTACCACTAGGCTCCTTTTCTTCACTTTATGATCCTTATATAGGACACATAAGAGACCACAAAATAATAATAAAAATATTTTTTTAATTTATTTCCGAACTTAAATCAATTAATACTAAAAATCATTTCTAAAGATGTTACTGATGCAACACTACCATGCACACAAAACAGTCTGGAGCAAAACAATATCACCAATTATAAATTGAAAAATCACCATGGTGTTTGTTTACCTCAAATATGATATTGAAGGCGATTTAAGAGTATTAAAAATCTAAGAACCATGTGATGATTTGATGTGGGAGTACTACATTCCTGTCTGACCTCAAACCTAAGGTTTTGGTCACAAATTGAGGATCTGAAATCCTCTTTTTCACATAGGCTATGGAAAATATGAGGCTGATTTGAAATCCTTGTTGAAGTAATCCATAACATAAATAAACAGTATATTTCTCAATTAGGGATCTCAAGTCTATATTATGTTGTGAAAACCATGGGTTTTTTATCCAAGGTGGAAGTCCAAGGTGGAAGGGTCTAACCATAGATCTATGGTTTTAAAATATGTGGCAGCATCAAATCTGAGATCTTAGGGTATCAAACATAGGCATAGTGATTGAAATCCAATGTTTGTTCACACTGTGGGTCCCACATGCATAAAAGGTATTTCAGATCAGCTAAGATCTGAGGCTATCAATACACCCTAAGTCCTCATTCTAAGTGCACAGTACGGCCTATCTATTGATGCTCATAATTCATCCTAAAGTTGCAAAAATGATGATGATGAGTTTTAGAAAAGTAGAAAGCAAAATAGCAAAAATATAACTATATTACACCTAAACAGAACATTTGCAATAATATAATTTCGAGCTAGTAATGCTAAATGTCTTAATCTTAAATGAGAAGAACACACAACCAATCAATACAAATAAGCAAGTATCTCTATAAATATATGATATATATGCCTTACTCGAACTAAACAATGCGGTGAAAAACTCTATAATCAAACCCCCATCAACCTACTTTTAAGCAATTCAAAGCAATAACTAACCTATTCTAATGTCAAACGTCAATCAAATATGAATACTCACGACATTAGCATGGAAGAAAAAATAACTCTATTTCTTCTAATAGTTAGATATAATGATCACAATTGTGTATATCAAAATACATTCCAACATTTAGGACGAACAATAAGTATTTCAATCTTGAATTGCATAGAATTTGTCAACAAGGCAGATGTTACATCAGACGACTAAACAATGAAACCCTGACTACAAAATTGATGTAATCCATATTTTGTGGTAAATGTAGTGATGTTACAACATACATTTCCAATTTTGATGCCCATGTTAAAGTTTGTTAACATTTAACTTGTTGGAATTATCTTATGATTTTTTAGCAGCTATTGATTGCATTCATGTACCGGCTTGGGTGCCATCAATAGAACAAGCAAGCTATTACAATCCAAATATACAGTTTTTGCATAATCATATAACGGCATTAGTTGGTTTCAACATATGATTCCACTATGTAATGGCAAGATGGAAAGTGAGTACAACTTATTCAAGAGTGTTATATAGTACACTTGATCATAAAAGCAACCATTTCATGATACAACAAGATAAGAACATCACAAAGTTATTTTCTCCTTCAAACATAGACTAAAAATGTCATTTTAATAACAACATGTGATCAGAAGGAATAAGTTCTATAGAAAAAATATTATATTGTATGAAGATTGTCCAAATATATGTAGTCTCTTAACACCTTTCGAAGTCCTCATTGTCATGTGTTTAAATTTAACACATGAGGTGTACAATCCATAAGAACTACAAAGGAATTATTTAACCATCGACATTCACAACTGCAAACAACAGCCGAACAAGTATTTTGAATGTTGAAGGGTTGATAACCTATACTAAAAACACAAGAAGAATATCTCTTTCTCAACATGTGATGATTATGTTGTCTACTATATATTGCACAATTTTTATCACACATGAAAATGGAGTTCCATAACAATTTCTTACAATGAGGTTCTATCACAAGTTACTAGTTCTAATGCTAACTTATTGAGTAAAGATGAAGTTATAGTACACACAACTTAAAGGGGAAGCAGCAATTCAATGCCCGGCCATAACTATATACCATTTACAAATGTTTAGAATAGTAAGTATGATGGACATATATGTGTGCAATCTTATTCTCACCATATATATTATCTTCACATATTCATAGCATATATTTTATGTGTATATATGTTGTTGACATCATACTACTGACTGTATGCATGTAGAACCTCGAAGATGAAGCCTCATGCATACTATGTTGTGTTTGAAGGTAGAGCACAAGACATTTATGATAGCTGGGCCAATTATCACATGTCTACCGGTATATGGGTACAACCTTTAGGTCATTCACCAACATCAAAGCAGCAAAGATGCATCTACATGAGCATGTGAAGAAGAAGCAAGAATAGAGTAGTAGTTTTGGCCTTACAGATACTTCAAAGAGAAAAATGAGATACATTAGTCTATGAAGGCTTTTTTGTCACGTGTTGGTGATTTGCTTAAAGAACTATTTTGAACACTGGTTTGCACATGATGGTATTTGGCTTATACCATGGAACATTTTTTTTAATTTGACTTGAAACAGTTTTTGGTATGTTTGAATGGACTCATATTTTAGATGGCGGATAGACTGCTTGCTTATGGATGTTAAACAAGCTTCTATAATATATCAATGGTAATGCCTGTTGGGCTTATGTAGTTGTCTTGTATGGTTAACAAGGATGGTTTCGGATGGCTTGCGTATGGTTTGTGTGAAATATATTTTTGCAATTCTTGTGGTGTATGATTCTTCTTGTACAAATACAATATATGTATGTGCATATTTTTCAACTCTTGTCATGCTTGAATCCCATTTTGAATCAGTTGTATGTATGAGCGAGGTTATTTATGAGCTAATCACCAATTTTGTGATTGTATATGTTAATGAAATGATCTTTTGGCAGTGTATTTCAATGATATCTTTGCATGTTTGAGGTTTGTGTGAGTTGAGCGAAGTGTAGGGCTCACTAGGTCAGCATGTTTTTTTGTTGATCAACAAATATTTATGTATATCTTGTAAATTAATTGGTTAGTTTGGTTGGAGCTGTTGTGATTCTAAAATTAGTGCTAGGTATATGCCATTACTAGGATTGGCATTGAGCCAACAAACGAAGCTAGTTGGACAGCCTGTGTAGCAAAAAAGGAATGAGAGCTTACATCGGAGCACATTTTCGCGTGTGCATACTAGATTTGAGCAAAACTTAGCTTAGAATGAGATCTTATATCTAGTTTAATATAAGTTTGAAACATAGTGCAATGTATTGCACTGTCGGGTCACCTAAAACAAGGTGCATGGTCGTTATTTGCAATAGCCAAAAGTAAAAATGATATTTTAATGCCACATTGAATCAAAGAAGGTAATCAAAAGCCTAGAAGAAAAATGCTAGGCATTCACATGAGCTGGGGATATGGAACCCAGAATTTTTGTTGCATCTCACAAAAAACTAGTATTAAATACATGGTATTTTAATGCTATCATACTAGGCATTCAAATGCCAATTTAGTTCATAAACTAAACCATCGGAGGCACTGGCATTCCTGACATGGGAAGATCACTGATTAGGATGTCATGTTTTCCTTTGAGCACTCCAATGATTATCCTCCTTTTTTTTTTTTGAGAGCATGTGAACATGCTTTTTCTTTTTTGGTTTCAAGACTCAGATATCACCTAACAAATTTTTTCAACTTTTCATTTTTTGTTCACGGACATTTGGTGTCCTACAATGTTTATGTAGTATGGTCTTTTAAATGTTAACTTGTTGCTTGAATGACATTATTTGTACAAACAATCAAGGATAGGTGCTTTTTCACTGCTTGTTTTTATGTGTAGTTGGGTTACTTAATTTTTTGTCTGCATCAAGGGACATAAATTGAAAAATAGTTTTGTATTCCACAAGTTTACATGTCAAAGAACTTCAATTTATGTTTTATCTTAACTTTGGAATGCTTTACTATTTTTAAGAACTTGATGAAAAACAGATTTTGCTTTTATCACTGATTATTCATATGATTATTTTAGGTTAGTCATATTATTAGGGTAAGCAAATGTTGCTAAATAGTACAGTGGGGCTGGACTCAGACTAGGTTGAAGCCTAACTTTGAGATTCAGTGTCCGATCTCATCTATGTTAACCACTCACCTGAAAGAAAGAAAGAAAAATTCAATGAGTATGTGGACCTTATTTTTTATCAGCATTAATATGTAATGCGGCTAAGGAATTTTAAAATAAATAAAATTATCATAATTGGTCAACTTGTATTCCCAGTCATACGTAGCAAGACTGAAAAATCCTGTCTTATGAAATTTTATAAGCTTGCAACTTGTGTTCCTAAAATTTCAATAAGATGACTCTTTTCATTTTTTGGAGATCTTGTCTCGACCTGCATCAATCAATAAACAAAACTAACGTAATTTTTCAAATAAAAAACCTAACTAAATCTATGATAGCTAACCTAATAAACACAACTAGCTTAATTTTGTGAGGTACGTGAGTTCAGTGAACTGCATGCTTTGCTGTTTGTTCTACGTTAGTAAGACATGGCACAAAATGATTAGGTGACAAAATTACAATATCTCATCATCATCAAGTCATAATAATTTTGCTATTTGCTTTTAACAAGTAATAATCATGAAAACATGACCTTTGGTTAATCTTATTATGTTGAACTATTTTATCATTGTCACTTACAGATCTAGCAAACTTTATTGTCCAAGTTACCTGCAATTTGGATTATATATGTTCTTTAATTTCTTCTTAAAGCAATTGTAAAAAATTCTTGTTACAATTTTGGATGTGTTCTTTATCAATCTTGTTGAAAATAAAAGATTCAAAGGGCATGTATTTGTCAACCAAAAGAGGTTCAAAGTAGGCCTCTCCTTTCGATATTTAAAATAAAACATAGTAATTAAATGCATGCCTCTTTGTAGAGAATGGGCAGGTGCAATATGTCATATATTGAATATTGGGCAGGTGCAGCATAATGGTTTTGAGAAGTTATTTTCTCTAGCATGTAAGGGAGAAATTATTTTTTCAAAAAAAAATTATACATTTTTTATAACATTTTTTGTATATTTTTCTATTGATGCTAACTCTTTTGATTTATGTACAGTTTATTGACCTTAGGCAATTTTATGATTGGTGTTAGACAAAGGAAAGATGAGAACAGACAGTTACTAGTTTTGGATGATCCATACATCTGCCACATCTACATCATTGTGCACGTTGTTGTCAAGAACAGCATAATTCTGATGAACCTCGTTTTGAGAAACTACTTTATGTAAAGGAAAAATGTTTTTTATGATGGTGATGATTGAGGACCTTCAATAGTTGATACTAAGTGAAACTTTACTTTTATTTGACTAATTGCAAGTTGTAAAGTTTGAAAAATTCCATTGATCGGGAAGCTTTATACTTTTTAAATGAGTTTTTTTTTTTCTGTGCTGGTATAGTGGCTTTGTTGTTTCATTACTTTGGCATGCCTTAGTTTGATAATTTTTTTTTAATGTTTACTTAGGGGAAACTGCTTTCGACATAAAGCACTCAAAGTTCTAAGTTAGTTCGGGCCCTGGATGGACCTAAAGTACATCCTTCAACTTGGGTATTGCGCTTCCACAGTTTGCAGGCCAAAGAGTAATGCATCGGAGCATGTTGCATTACTGTGATCATGAGATTTAAACCTCAAACCCTTTGAAAGTGAATCGCCTTGTTGCCCAGCTACACTACATAATTCAAACCTCAAATCCTTTAGTTTGATAGTTTTACTGTTATGTTTTATTACTTGTTTCCCCAATTGTTCTTTTGGACAATTTCTGTAATGTGCATGGAGAATGTATAATGAAGATGTATAATGAAGTTGTTTATTACAGTAGTTCTAACCATGGCCACAAAGAGCATTAATCTTGCATTTTAAATGACAAGGTTTTTTGCTTGGGTATAATACGACAACCTTGAAAAAAAATATGATAAATTTTTAAAAATTTAAAAATCTTAAAAATTAGGAAAAATAATATAAATGAGAAACTAATAACAAAGTACCAAAAAGTAAGTAAATAAGCAACAAATAAAAATTAGAAAAATGAAAACAAGCAGTTTAGCATTAGAAAATATGAAAAAATGCCTAACATGGAAAAACGGGAAAAAGACATCTTTTCACGTGTTTTTGTTTTGGTGTATTTTTTTTTCCAAAAAGTGGTGCTTTTTTAAATTTTAATTGGCTGAATTATTTATGGTATTTTCTACACATTTTTTCAAAGAAAATACATTTTTGTGACTATGCAAGTTATAACTCCATATAAATACTTTACTTTCTTTTACCAATCAATGTGGTTGAGTGCACAAAGATCCATTTAATCAATGAACTTCACTAAGCTGGTCAAAATTTGTTTCCTTAGTTGATTTTGAATTAGTTAAAGAAAAGCCCTGGACACCGGGGGAGGAAGGGATGTTCAGCCTCTTTTCCAAACGGTGAGTTATTAACCTTACACTGACACAAAATTAATTGAAGAAAAACATTGAAACTGATGTTGAATTTGATCATAAGGAGAAAAAGAAACATACTTCCAGATTTAACAAGTGTATCCGAACGAAAAGGTACTTTTCACTTTTCTGAAAAAAAAAATCAAAGAAACCAAAGCCTCAGAAACCTGAAAAGAAACAAACAAAGTGGGAAAATAAAAAAAAATGAAGATTTAAAATGATTAAAATACCTAGAAAAGAAGATAAAGCAAAAAAAATATAAAAGAAAAAAATTCTTTTTAAAAATTTATCTAAATATACAATTTCCTTTTTTTTTTTGAAAAATCAAATGTGCCCTCATCCGAACAAACATAATCGGATCCCCTCACGGGCCACTCTCTAATAAAACATGATCCGTCAGTTCAAGTATTAGTAGCAGCTGCGATACACCTGTGCACGCAGCATTTTTATGATACCCTAAAAAAACGCTGGTTTGTGAAAATCAGTTTATATTAAAAATTGGTTCTTCGTTTTTTTTTGTTTTGTCGAAAACTGAGTTATTCACTCCCTTTTAAAGTACAGTTTTAATAAATAACTAAATTTGTAATTTTTGACAAACCCAATTTCTATCTCTTAAGGTGTCATCCAAACAAGTTCTAAATATTGTTATTTTTTAATTTTTGATTTTTTTTCATATTATTTCATTTCTTTCGACAGATAAACATAATCAATTTAACAAAACCACTCAATTGACGGATTCACCGAATGAGCAACCTAACCGATTCAATTTTCAATTTGTGCACAAGCCCTGGTCGTAAAATGAGGGGTCCTCAACATAAGCACTTGATGATGAATTATTTTCTAAACTCCTGCAGTTATTTAAATTTGCCAAAATATTAAGTGTTTTTTGTAGATATGTCAAAACTGAACGGTGACGACTTGGGTTGGGTGTGATGCTATTTCATCATAAAAAGTGAGAGCATAACAAATAACTTGCTTAGCAACTAGACTTTTTTTTATAAAATAAAGTATTTTTAAATATGACCTTTTCTTAAAATCTATTTTTTATTTTTATAAAATCCGTTTTTTTAACAGTCCAAGGCCTATGTGTTTGGTCATATGTTCTTTAGTTGGTTGACTGCATGGAAAAATTGTAACACCCAAAATCAAAATGTCATTCACTTAAAAAATCAGAACAAGCTTTTTATTATGACATTTCACCGTCATCACATTTCACTGTCACCTTTTAAAAAGGAAGCATCGAATTCAAAAAATGGTAAAAATTTGTTTATTGAAAACCATTTTCAAGACGGGGTCGCCGGTAAAAATGTGATTATTAAAAGCAATTTTCCTCCAATTTTCAAATCGGGATCGTCGGCACAAATTTGATTTACTAAAGCAATTTTCCTACAACTTTCAAAACGGGGTCGTCGTCGAAGCGATTTTCCTACGATTTTCAAAACGTGGCGTCGACTAAAATTTGGTTACGGAAAGCAATTTTCCTACAATTTTCAAAACGGGTTCGTTGGCTAAAATTTGATTATTCAAAGCAATTTTCCAACAATTTTCAAACGGGATCGTCGGCAGCTATCATACAGCTAGGAAATTACAAAAAGCAGTGTCCTTTTCGGACATTAACGAGCGCCATACGAGACCTCAACCATTTTTAAATTAAGAAGAGTTTCACAAAAGCGCCTGACCTATAGTAAAATTTCAAAATAATGCCTCAAACCTTTTGAAAATTAGTTGAGAATCCATGCCTTATGATAGTATTTTTCATAGGACCACTCCGAAAGGCTTTTCTCAATCCAATGTGTCTTAATCCAACTACTTCAAATTACATTAGTCTGGTAAATCCTTCATTCGATGCCCATCCACGCTCAACTTTGTATAGAAATGAAAATCACTGAAAAGAAAAAGAAAAAATTATGTGTTGTATTTTACAAAATTGAGAACCCAAAACAAAAAGTGATTACATCCTTTTGCCGTCACAGGTGAAAAGACGTAGACACAAGACAGAAGCCATTGTTCCATTTTTACTATCAAATGTTTTTTGTTTTGTTATTTTTAGCTTCTAATACATTGTCTCATGTTACAGACTACCATAAAACATCATTGAACATTCTTTGTTAACTCCTAACAAGCCTTTTTTTAGGAAAGGAAAAAAAAAAACCCATCAAGCTACACAAGTGACCCTCTATTTAAAAAAATAAAAAACACACATGGTTGTTGGTAGATTGGAGACCACCATAATCTAAAACACGACGACGACGATGTCGAGCAGACCCAAGACAAGCTATGTGTTTCACCCCTAGTAAGGGATCATCTGTTATGAGCTGAAAATAACCAAAATGCTCATGTTGATTGAATGGAAGATCACTGTAAATGTGAAGTGGAACCTGAAAAAGTTTTCCCCAAAATTATGAAAATAGCCATATGATTAAACAGGAGAACATGCTCTCCCATGTTAAGGACATGACATGGAAAGCAGCAGTGCCCTTAGGCAGTTGTTTGAGGAATAGAAAGGGAACTTTAGTCATTTGATTTAATGTTTCTTTAATGTTGAGCTATTGTTTGAGAAATAGAGAGAAGTTGAAGCCTTTAGTTTATGTGTTGGAAAAGATGATCGGGTGATTTGAAATTTGAGAAAAATGAACATGGAATAATGATTAAAATGTTGTCCTTCAAATTAAAATTTCCCCAATTTTTTTTACCCTCCTGCGGCGTCCACGCTCTTTCTCCCTCCTGCAATGAGTGCCTCCCTACTCTCTCTGTCCCACTCTCGTTCGGCCCGCTTGGCTGCTTCCCCTCTCTCCATTTTCCTCTCTCGCGAGTCTCTCCCGGAGAGAGAAAGAGAAGGGACGAAGGATGGGCCAGCAATCTCTGATCTACAGCTTCGTGGCTCGGGGGACAGTTATCCTTGCCGAGTACACGGAGTTCAGCGGCAATTTCACGTCGATCGCCTCCCAATGCCTCCAGAAGCTCCCCGCCACTAACAACAAGTTCACTTACAACTGCGACGGACACTCCTTCAACTACCTTGTCGACGAAGGCTTCAGTGCGTCCTCTCCCTTCCCTTCCGATATCCCGCTCTCCGTCCTCTTGTTAAACAGTCCCATGATTTTCTGAGTTGGGCCCTGAAAGGAATAATTCCCTATCAATTTGTATTGTCTGTGTTCGATTCATGTCATCCCCTGTTTGGATTTTGAAATCTCGCAGTATTTGGTTCAGTTTGGGCCAAATTTCACTTGCATTTATTTTTTGACATCACGATCTGGATGTTTTTCTTAGTTCGATGCAATGCTTGTAGAGATTACCATTAGTCATCTTTAATATTATTGAACCTTTCGATGTTTGCTGCAGATTTGTCCTATTTAGCTTACACTTTTTCTTTTGTAGCTGTTGATGTGCTTTTGCTTCATTTTGTATCTGTAGATTTTTCTTTCGGAGATCTCTCTTTTCTCCTGATTTCTGCTAAACGACCATTTCGTTCGGATAAGTTTTGATGATAATGCAGCATTATGGTTCTATCGTGGTTTATGTGCTTTATGAGGTTGGAAATCTTTACATAGTTTTGTGCATATGTCTTACATAGTTTTGTGCATAGGTCTCGATAGTTTTCAGTGGAGTACTTGATCTTGTTAATTAATCTTTATGGGTTTAAGCACAGTACTACGTATGCGGCAATGACTTGGATTCTTCTTTGAAGATTGCAGCCAATTGAGCCAGCATTGATTCTTTATGGCAATTTGATGAGATGCAACTCCTTAGTCGAACTGTTTTTTTTTCCTTCTGGAGATAGTTGAATCTGGTTTTCTACTTTCTTCTTCTTTGAAGAGAGAAAAGCTGCATTGTTTAATGATGCCAAGGTGTCAAATGATTTGCTATTTTTAGTTTGGCAAGTCCCATTAATTACTCGTGTTATTTGAGGATTGTCTGTTTAACACTCAATGAAATAATTATGGGTTGTTGTGATGCTAAATGCCAAATGGAGTGTTATTTGTATGGAAAGTTGAAACTATCCAGATATATGTCTAAAAGTGAAGACTGGCTCAGTTCATTGCCATGGTCTTTTGAACACCTTTCTCAAAAAAGTAAAAACTGATAAAATCTCAAGTTGTCAGTTTCTTGTTGTTTGGAAAACCAAATTTGACGACAAACTGATGCTGTTTGCTCTTCAAGACTGACTATGACAATGTCAAAATTTTGTCTGTTGGACATGCAAATTTAGTCTTAGTTCCATGGCCACTTGGAAATTTTGACATAAGGCCTGATCTGACAACCAAGTAGCGCTTCAGTAAAATTCTCCCCTTAGAGATCACAAACTCTTGAATCCTGCAGGTTACTCTTCCTTGGAATTTAAACAGTTTGGTTCCTTATGGATGTCATCTGATATTTTGATTCCACTGTTCCAGTGAATCCCAGTATTTCTTTCACAAAATCAGAATTCTGTTGGTACTAAACATTCCACTTTAACTTGGCTGAATGATCCAGAATTTTGTAGTAGAGGTTTCACCTTAACAGTTTAAACTGGGCAGGCTTACAGAAAATCTGAGACAAGTCAATTTATGTTACATTACATTTGTGAGGATCATCCACCACAAACTATTTCAGCAGAGAAGTACAGAAAAAGGAGGAAAAAAAAAGGCTACGAGAGTCATAGCTCCTGCTGTAAGGAGTGTAACCTAATCTCATTGTAACGAATATATAACATGGGATAATAAAGTCCCCATTCATTGTAAAACAAAATTACAGTCACATCCAGTATCCACACATAGAAGATGCTCAATATCCATCATGTTTGGATCTGGACTAGAACTGGATCCAGGTCCAGAATGTCTTAGCAATTTGATTGCATTCTCCTGATGCCACTCTGTTGATTATCTATTTTAAATCTTGATGCAGATTCTTAGACCACAGAATTGTGACCACATCATCAGAAAGTTATTAATCTTATGCTTTACAAATCCAGCAATTGGTCTATAATGAGTGCATCAGAAACTTGAATCTCCTTTGTGCTTTCATGTAAACCGATATTGCTTATGGGTTGTTTGTCGATCTCTAGCATGTTTGCAACCTGAATAGGCTGTTTGAGTTTCTTAGAAATTGTACTAATCCCAATAACATGAATTACACTCAATTATACTAACAGTTGTTCCCATGAAAATTTTCACCATTCGTCAATTAGTGCGACTGCTACAATTTCTGACAAATTTTGAGGCTCCTATGATATCTTCTTCAAGATCACTGCTCTTATGCCCAATGTTTAAAAACTTGCCGAGTCAACTCATCGACTCAGTTTGGTTGGCCCCTGGCCCCTTTACCGGGTCAACCCAGCAGCAAGACTTGTTTTTGTTGAAACTCCGCATGACTTGGTGTGACTCGACCATGACTGAGCTTGACTTGGCCGAAACTCGGTTTGACTCGGCCAAAACTCGTTTGAGTTGTTGTAGTCTAGTGATAAATTTTGTATTTGCAATTGACAAGGTGATTTGTTAAACTTGTACTTAATTGTTTACATGACTCTTCTAATTCATTAAAATATAAGAATTTAGAATTATTGTTCATTTATGAAATTTACATATTACAAATAAAAAGTTAAAGCGAGAGAGGAACTAGCCATTGGCCTAGCTCTTAAGTGAGCTGATGGAGCTCTCCAACTCAATAAAATAATACATAAAAAATAAAATAATATAAAAAACTGAAAATTACATATGTTCCTATACACAAGTATATATGTTAAATATATATATATATATATATATATATATATTGTGAGAATCTTCACAAAAGCATGTGAGAATCTTGACTAAAGCACCACCGAATCACGTCTCTCCGTCTGGAAATAAGAAGGATGAAGAATAGAGAATAGAAGAAAGCAATGGAGGGAAGAGAACCGTCGGCCAATGCAACCACACGATTCTTGATCTCTATTATTAAAACATAAACCTAATTAGGTTACAACAAAAAGAGGAATAAAACATGAAGTAATTACAAGAGATGCCACCACTTAGGCGTGAAGAAATAAAAACAAAGTGGATCGGGTCTGAATAGACCCGATCCCCTTACACTTATATTCAGACCCGATCCCCTTACACTTATACGTACAGACTTAACAGCCCCCCTCAAGTTGTGCATGAGATTTGAGCATGCACAACTTGTTTTTCAAATCGCAAAAATGCTGCCCTGTAAGACCTTTGGTAAAAAGATCTGCTATCTGTTCACTGGTGGATATATAAGTAGGCAAGATCTTGGTTTCTTCAACCTTCTGACGAATGAAGTGTTGATCAATCTCAATGTGTTTGGTACGATTATGCAAAATGGGGTTGAAGGCAATTTTGATGGCGCTTTGATTGTCGCATAGCAATGAGGACTGAACAATAGGTAGATGAAGCTCTCCAAGCAAATGTCGTAACCATGATGCCTCAGCTGTCCCTGCAGCCATTGCTCTATACTCGGCCTCAGTGCTGGATCGTACAACTGCACGCTGCTTTTTACTGTTCCAACAAACGAGATTAGAATCAAGAAAGAGGCAAAAACCTGAAACTGAGCGTCGGTCATCAGGATCTCCTGCCCAGTCTGCATCAGTATAAGTATATATGCTATGTCCTAGAGAAACATTGGGACACTTTGTATAGACCAATCCATCCCCAAGAGTAGCTTTGAAATACCGTAAGATCCGCTTCGCGGCATCCATATGTCCTTCTGTGGGTGCATGCATAAATTGAGAGATCTGATTTACAGCATAGACTATGTCTGGGCGGGTAAAGGTAAGGTATTGTAACATAGCAACAATGTTGCGATAGAAGGTAGGATTTGAATAGGCAGCGGTTCCATCAGAGGCAGCCAATTTAGTGTTTAGAACACTAGGAGTAGTGATGGGTTTGCAATTAAATATACCTGCCCTGTCCAAAATATCAAGAGTATACTTATGATGCGTAAGAGTCAATCGATCATTTGCCCTGTCAAGTTCAATACCCAAGAAGTACCGAAGTTCGCCGAGATCTTTCATCTTGAATTCTTGCTGCAACATATCCGTAACATAAGATATATGAGAAGAAGAATTCCCAGTTATGACAATATCATCTACATAGATAAGTAACCAAGTAGTAGCTTCTTCGGTATGATACATAAACAAAGAATGATCTAGATTCTAGAGAGCTTCGTAGAAAACCAACTTGTTGTATATGATGAGAAAATCGATCGAACCATGATCTAGAAGCTTGCTTCAGCCCATACAAAGACTTATGTAACTTACAAACCCATTGTTGAGGATCATGAGTATTGTAGCCGGGAGGTTGCTCCATGTATACCTCTTCCTTAAGAATCCCATGAAAAAAAGCATTTTTGACATCTAACTGATAAAGGGGCCACCCATATGAGACTGCAAGAGAAATAATCACACGTATTGTGCCCATCTTGATAACCGGACTAAATGTTTCATCATAATCTTCCCCATATTGCTGTGTGAAACCGCGCGCCACAAGACGTGCTTTATGTCGATCAATGCTACCATGTGGCTTATATTTCAGTTTGTAGACCCAGTTGGAGCCCACAACATTTTTATCAGTTGGACGAGGGACAATCTGCCAAGTCTGACACTCATGCAAGGCTGCCATTTCCTCATTCATAGCTTCAACCCAACATTTTTCTTTACTGGCATGGTGATAAAATTTTGGTTCGACCTTCTTGCTGACTTCTGTCATGAATAACTGAAAATCCAAAGAAAAGTTGTTATAACTTACCCACCGATCAATGGGATGTCGCACACGTTGGGACTGACGTGGGGCTGCATGAGGAGCTGCAGGAGGAGCTGATCGCCTAGAGTACGCAAGGCCTGAGAACCGACTATGTATAGGTGAATCATGGGGTTGTGAGGATGAGGGCATGTTGTCCAAGGAATTGCTCACAAGTGTCTCAGGCTCATTAACATCTTGCTCCTCGTGTTCAATCAAACGGTCAGCCCCTTGTCTTAGGATTTCAGCATGTAGCCAAGTATCATAAACCTCATTTTTATCCTTGAGTGTCATGCAAGTAGCCTTGGGATCTTGTAACCTATTTTCATCAAAAACAACATGCCGTGAAATATGAACACGCCCAGTTTTAGGGTTGTAACATCTATAGCCCTTGTAGTTTTCTGCATACCCTATAAATCTACACAAAATAGCACGATCTTGAAACTTGTTACGTAAGGAAACATCAACATGTACATAGCAAACACATCTAAAAACACGCAATTCCTCATAGCGTGGCTGCTCTTGATGTAATAAAAAATATGAAGATTTGCCATCAAGCTAAGCCAATGGAAGTCGATTTATAACATGGACAGCCGTATGAAAAGCCTCAGTCCACAATGTCATGAGTAAGTCTGTGTCATGCATCATGCTAAGCGCACTTTCAACAATATGTCTATGTTTTCGTTCAGCAATTCCATTTTGCTGAGGAGTATGTGGGCATGAAATCTGTCTAGTGATCCCATTATCGAGTAGATACTCAGTAAATTCATTAGAAATAAATTCACCACCACCATCACATTGAAAATGCACAATATTACTAGAGTATTTATTTTGAACCAAGGCATGGAATTGAGTAAACAAACAGAAAACTTCAGATTTGTGTTTCATGAAGTGTATCCAAGTATGTCGGGAATATGAATCTATTAAAATGACATAGTACCTACTCCCAGAAGAAGAGGGAATGAGAGCAGGCCCCCAAACATCAGAATATATGGTGTCAAAAATCCTTGAAGCTCTTTTATTAATTGACTGAAAAGGAAGAGCATGGCTTTTACAAAGATGACAACTCGAGCACATGCTGGACTCACTGACTGAACTCAGACTGGACTTATCTAAGAGTCCGTCTGCAACAAGACCTCGAACAAAAGACTGACTACAATGAGCTAACCGACCATGCCAAATGGATGGCTTATTATACTCTGCGACATTGACTTCATTATGACTTGAAGAACATGACTCTGGAGGGTGAGGTTTGGACAGCTTTCGAGCTTCTTCAAGGACATACATATCTCCTTTGCGAGTGCCCTTAGCGAATGTCTTATTGGTTTGAGCATCCTTGACATAAACAGAAGATAGTGTGAATTCAACAAAGGAATGAGTATCATCAATAAGTTTGGACACTGATATAATATTTTTCTTGACACTTGGAACAACAAAGACATTCTTTAATGGAATGGAAGAAGAACCCATGGATATTTGTGCATTTCCAATGTGCGATATTGTGTGATGGGAACCATCTCCCGTGACTACTGAGCCTTGATCTAAATAAGGGGAAACACTAGAGAGAATACCTGTGTCACCAGTAACGTGGGCTGCTGCTCCAGAGTCCACATTCCACTCTTCTTGCTCATTTTGCTTCAAGTTAAGTTTGGATAAGGCTGTCATTAGAAGTTGTTGCACGTCTGCTGAAACCTTTGAAGTTGGATTTAACCCAGATGAGGATGGAGCTGACCCCGCTGCTATCATGTTCTCGCGCCTGACCTGACTATTCTTGTTCTGAGGATTGTGCCAACATTCTGACTTTACATGCCCCTTCTTGTTGCAATAAAAGCATGTCGGAATTCTTCTAGGTGTGGCAGAGGTAGTATTCATGCTTGGCAGTGTTGGGAGAATCCCTCTTCCCATGCCTGCCTGAGGAGTCCAAGAACGAGTGCGATTTCCTTGCAGTGCGTGAGTTCCTGTGATCAATACATTGTGGCTGTTGGAGGGAACCGGATTATGTCGTTGAACTCGACTAGCTTCATGTTGAAAAAGCTTGGCCTTTAGATCTTCAAAAGATGGAAGAACAGGTAAGACTTCCAAGGCTGTGCAAAAAATATCAAATTCTGTTCCCAGCCCACTCAAGGCTTGTTGGACTTTGTCCTTGTCGCTGACGGGATGTCCAATTGCAGCAAGCTGATCACTAACACTCTTGATTTCATTCAAATATTCCAAAACTGTACGCGTCCCATGCCTGATATCCTGAAATTGCCTTCTTAATTGTAGAAAACGTGCTTTCGAGACTTGAGAATATGTTGTGGCAAGGGTAGACCACAACTCTAGAGCATTTAAATCATCATCAATACCTCCCAATACCTCCTCTGACAAGGTAGAAGTGATATAAGCAACAAGAGACTGGTCGTGAGCCAGCCAAACTTCATATTCGGGATTGTTCTCAGGAAGAGTTTCATATTCAAAACTGATTTCAGTTCCAACCGAGACCCCAACACCTTTATCTCCCACGACTGTCTTCTGTACTTCACGGTTAACGTACTTTGGAGGCGCTGGAGTGGTCCCATCGATGTGCCCATACAGTCTATGGCTCTTAATAAATGGCACAATTTGACGTTTCCAAGTCAAATAATTACTATAGTTCAGTTTTTGAGAGATGAGTTGTGACAGAAAACTAGAAGAGAGAAGAGAGGGAGCCGGCTGGTCCACGATGGGAAAGAGAGGATTAGGGCAGACGATTTGGGGAGAACTTTAAAAGTCACGGCAGAAATTAGGGCAAATTAGGGCAAACCGTGTGATTTAGGGCAAAAAACAGAATTTAGGGCAACAGAAATTAGGGCAAATTGTGGAATTTAGGGCAGAAACAGAGTTTGGGGATAACCACGGCAGAAAATAGGATTTAGGGCAACAGAAATTAGGGCAAATCGTGGAATTTAGGGCAGAAACAGAGTTTGGGGATAACCACGGCAGAAAATAGGATTTAGGGCAGAATACACCAAGCTGAAATCACTCACCGGAGGATGATGTAACCTGGCTCTGATACCATGTTAGAGTCTTCACAAAAGCATGTGAGAATCTTGACTAAAGCACCACCGAATCACGTCTCTCCGTCTGGAAATAAGAAGGATGAAGAATAGAGAATAGAAGAAAGCAATGGAGGGAAGAGAACCGTCGGCCAATGCAACCACACGATTCTTGATCTCTATTATTGAAACATAAACCTAATTAGGTTACAACAAAAAGAGGAATAAAACATGAAGTAATTACAAGAGATGCCACCACTTAGGCGTGAAGAAATAAAAACAAAGTGGATCAGGTCTGAACAGACCCGATTGCCTTACACTTATACGTACAGACTTAACATATATAACATACATGTACGTATCTATAGTCTTATGCATATTAAACACATAAAAATATCGATAAAGCATATATATGTATACGTGTACAATATATACACTATTATTTGACATTTTGCTCACACACACTGCACATTACCCATATAATACATGAAAGGTTATCTGAATTACAGCTCCTTAGATCCATAATTCATAAATAATTTAAGTTACATGCACTACATGAAACAAACCATAACTTCAAACACAAATGAGCAAACCTATGGACTACAGACCTTTAGGAGACCTAAACTATGAGAAAAAACATAAGTTTCAAACATAAATGGGCAATCATAAAACCTAAACTTCTTTCTTTTAGAAGGTAGTGGGATTTAAAGCAGTTGGTGCAGTGGAATTTAATTATTTGATACTTGCATTGTCATGCTAGTTATTATGGATTTGATATCAATATCCTGTTGAAACTTTTGATTTGTTGTATTAATTATATTTAAAATGTAGCAGACTCACAGTATTATTTGATACGTTCCTTTTTGCTCTGGAAGTTTATCTATTTGTATTGCCATAATGCAGTCTTTTGCGTAGTTGCAATTGAATCAATAGGAAGACGAGTGCCTATTGCGTTCTTGGAGAGGGTGAAGGAAGACTTTAATAAGAGATATGGTGGTGGAAAGGCTGAGACTGCTGTTGCCAACAGTCTCAACAAAGATTTTGGGTTTGTCAATGACATGCAGAAGTAAAGATTATATGTGTAATGCTACTATTTTGTTGACTAATCCATTCTTTTATTTGTAGATCAAAACTAAAGGAGCATATGCAATACTGTATTGATAATGCTGAGGATGTAAGCAAGCTTGCAAAGGTGAAGGCTCAGGTCACTGAAGTGAAAGGTGTAATGATAGAGAATATCGATAAGGTAGGACTGTGTTTCTTTTGGTGTGTTTATATGTTCCCTGTTCCGTGAGTTATTACATGTTCTCAAGATAACCTTTTTCTCTTTTCAGAAAATTTGATATGCTTATGGTCTGTCATTCTCAGCTATCTGATTAGCAGGCACTTATACCAACTACTTTTCTTCTTTGCACGTAGTATCACCACATTGACTTGTATGTTCACAACAATAGCTAGTCCCAGGGCACTGTGACCAATATTTTTCTTGGCAATTTTCTGAGTAAAGTTTTGAAAGGTAAAAGGATTTTTCTAGAAAACTCAATGACAGTATTTTTTCTTTTTTTGTGGCGGCTGGGGCGTGGGGGGTTGGTGGGGTTTTGTGGGGTGGGGGGTTTGGGGGTGGGGTTGTTTTGGTTGGGTATTGTCTGTGTCTCATTCAGCTCTGCCTTTGACTTATGCCTATGATTCATGGAACTTGGAAGTAGATGCCGCTAATCCTAGTAAATACTAAAGATTTGATGCACCAACTTCTTTGTATCTTCAGAGGTGAAGCTGCAATAATTTAACCTTATGTTCTTTCTTTTGGTGAATACCCTCATGTGGAAATTTTACTTTGGTTCTCATGTTCAAGTATCACTAGATGGGAAAAACTTATGGCATATTTGACAAATGGTAGAATTGAGCTTTATCGTCTCACATATGGACGTGAAGTAGTCTGTCACTGGCACCACATCAACATGATTGAGGCCATCATTCTAGACCGTGAGATTGGTGAAAGCATTAACATATACCATTTGCATATTTCATTTTGTTGATGTGCTGCCACTTGCAGCCAAGTTGGTGTCTTCCTCAAAATCATGTCCAAACAAAGCATGCTGGTCTTAGACATGAAAACTTCAACAAATGTTTATCATTCAGAATTTTTTGGCAGGTTCTAGACAATGTTGAGAAGGTTGATGTTCTGGTTGACAAATCAGAAACCCTGCGCTCCCAGGTAGGGCATCTGTGGTGAATTCATTCCATCTTCTCTTGTTTGCAGTTGTTTGTCTCTTATAGGTGGGTGCCTGTTATTTGCAGGCCCAGGACTTCAGGGCACAGGGCACAACCATGCGAAGGAAGATGTGGCTTCAGAACATGAAGATAAAGCTCATTGTATTGGGTATTATTGTTGCACTGATCCTCATCATTATCTTGACAGTTTGCCATGGCTTCAACTGTAGTAAGAAATGAAGATTAATGAGGATCTAGATTTTTTATTGCTGTCATGCTGTGTCTTCTGGAGATCTCAATGAGGGCAGGATGTGCACACGTAAAAAGACAATTATCTACCAGATTCTCTACATCTGTGGGTAGAAGACTGCGGTATATCAGTGTATTTTGCTTGCAGACGACTTCTCATCTGCAATCATTGTGAAATGGTTTGAGACAATCTATGCCTTTGGTGCTGGAGTATATTTGTGTTTCTGTGTATGATTATTTTATTTATCTATTCGGATTTGTATATTATCCACTTCTACTGCTTCATTCGGTGAGTAAGTTTGGCTTGATATGGCAGAATCATGAGGTGAGCACGTCGCTTGTTAGTTTTTGGTTCATCAATTAACCATGTCATACTCTTCTCGGATAAAACTTGGGAAGTTATGGTGTTGGTGAGCCATATCGTTCGCTTCTGCTTCCTTATTTATTGGTCAAGTCCCAATTCTATATTACATCTATTTTATACTGCTAGGACACAAAAGGTTTAATGGTGATGCTTCAGCTGTGTCCTTCTGGTGCAGTTCACTAAAGCATTTGCAGAGGAAGCTTGATGTTTTGGTGGCTTTTGTAGGTCCTCAATCGTGTGGTATTGGTGGATATAGGCTCTGCGAAATTTGTCCTTGAAGTGGTAGTAAGATCTTTGTCCACCTGGCTAGGGGTTGGATCTGAGCCTTTTCAAGTTGAATCAGCGTTGATGAAAAGAATTTTTGTGTTACCATTACAGCTTTTTCGGCGGTTTCTCAGATAGGAGCTTTAAGCACCTGGAAGATAGGTGAATCCGAGAACTGCCACTGGCAAAACTATTATGTCGTGTTGTATTAACAGTGAACTGAAAAGAACAACCTACATCAGCTTACACAGAGCGCCGAGTGTAGATGCTGGTATTTCTGCGTGTCTGTGGGTTGTTCCACTGTTAACTAGCAGAACCATGTCTGTAGTAAATATTAAATATTATTCTATTTGACTGTTTGTAGCCTCTCTTTAGGACTCCTTCTTTATCTTGGTTCCAGAAAAGTTGAGCGCATGGCCAATGAGACCTCTGCTCATCTGGCTAGGGTGCACTTTTAAGACCTTCAAGTTGAACGAAGTCAAAACGTTGCCTTGCCTTTTACAAATAGCTTGGCTGCTTGTGTACTATACGATATTCAAGTGGTCTTCCTTTTAGTTGCAGTCTTCATGTGAATACTTGTCTGCTCGTGATATTGAACTCTTTACTTTCTTAACTTGAAGGTCATCAGGAGGATGGACCTTCTATTGGTGCTTATTGTTGACGAAGTGGTGGTCGCATGTACGTGCATGTGTTGAGAGAAAGTCTGCTTTATCGAGATCATCTTACAAGTAACAAGGTGACCAACAAGTGGGAGGCCGAGTCACATGTCAATGTCTGTGCGTCAGAAAAGAAAAGCACTTTTCCAATCCATTAATTTTGTGTGGAACGTGTAGATAATTGTGCTTGTCGTATTCATCAAACTAGAAAGCTGCGTAAGCTTTAAATTTTTAATTAGTTCAGAGGGATGCCGGCATACCCGGCAGACGAATCCATAGGGAAACGTGGAAGTTGTCTTTAATCTTTATTGGCCGTGGCTCCACCTCAGTTAATTGAAAACAAAAATTATATTAAAAAATTTTAGTTGGGTATTGCATTTTTTTTATTTGATTTTAGTTTGGTCTTGAACTGTTTAATCTGCCCCTACCACTATTTTCCAAGGTATGACTTGTAGTTTTGATTTCTGATGATGAGTGGGGTTTTCCATTGCCTTGCAGAAGTTGAAGTCTCTTCATTTCCTAAGTATAGAGCAAAAGCTTGGGTAAGGTTTCTATGGGCTTTGGTCTCACCTCAATTTTTTTTTATTTACATATAAATTTTAAAGAAGTTCACTTGTTTTATATAAAATTTTTAAAAAAATAACATTTTGATCCTATTCAACATTTAGAAACTTTAATTCAACTCACTTCATAAAAAAACTTCTAGCTGCCTTGACCTCTGCCATCCATACTTGCACGTCAGTGTTTCATTCTACCGCTCAGATCCATCAGTTGTGCCAACTTTCTACCGGATCAGATCCATCCGTTGCCAACTTTCTTGCGGTTCCGATTCACTGTCTACCGTTACCAACAATATGCCCTTGTCTAGAAGGAGAACCTAGTGTCCTGAATAGGGTTCTTAGTCTATGCCCCTTGTATGCGCAGATTGCAGACGATGTAGCTGTATTCCATGCTCCTGGAATTGGAAAGCCCGACGAAACGCGCCAAGTCCGTCCATCTGAAGGGGAGTTTCATCCTCTCTAAATCTTGACTTGTGACGATGATGCAGGGTTTAACGTCGCGTGTTTGAATCTCTAACTCCTCAATCATCCATAGCATCTTGAAGAGTTGCAGACGCCATCTCAACCCACCTTTTAGATAACGCCGGTTTCCCCAGCATCGATCTCCCATCTCAGGCGATGGGCAGGACTCCCTGTGATGGACACGCGAGCATTCTCGAGTGTTCTATCCTTTTATCCATTTAGATTTATCAAATGACAATATAGAAATAAACAAGTAATATATTGCCATCATAAACTTTCTTTAACTTGTGACATTCAATCGTTAATATTAATGGAAGAAAAACCGAGTATAAGAAAAGCGAATTCCATTTAAAACAAATAGCAATTAAGCACATTAATATACCCAACCAATTCATTCCAAACTAAACGCAACAGACCATAAAGGGCCGTCTATAGACCCCGACTGCTACTTTGACGTGTGCTGTCCAATCAAATCATGTGTATGAGAGAGGATGAACGCATCAGGTTAAAGAGTCGGCCCGCTGTTAAAAGCTTTTTTATTTTGCTGTTAAAGTTAAAAGAAAGTTATCGAGGAAGGAGACACCTCCAAGAGGGCAAGTCACTCCTTTCTCCCTACCATGGTGGTTGTGCTTGCCAACTAAAATGTTGTCCATCGTCCATTTACAGTACATAAAAATAATGGTACATAGAAATAATGTTCATTGGAAACAAAGTAATGACCAATGTTTTATGGGCATGTCAGTTCGACCAACTATGTTATGATTTTAAAAAAATTTAGAAAATTATGGATTATGCTGGATTTTAAAGAGTTAGCTCATCAATAAATCCTCTTTCTCTCTTGTAAGGATAACCTACCATATATCTCCCAGTTATGTTACAGTAAAGAATTTCTAAATCAAATAAAATTCAATGTCAAAGTTATCTTCCGTGCAATTAAATACTCATAAGTATGTTTTTAAGATGTTTTTGATAGGAAAATATATTAAATTAGCAGTTTTATGAATTCAATTTTACTTTTTTGATGATGTAAATTAACTACTCTTATAACATTAAACTTTTGATAATAAGAAATCAATATTTTTTAACGAAACAACTTGAATTAGACCATGCTTTATATTGAATTAGCACGTTAGTGTTCTATTTGAAAAAAAAAAATTAATAAAAAAATTAAGTGGTTTAGTTTAATTTTGTCTATGATCAAAGTAGTATGGCGATCGATAAGCCAAACAATCAGAATGCATGGCAATGGACTTACAGGCATCAGCGGAGCTAGGGGGTGGCAGACCCCCCATCAAATTTTTTTAAATTTATATGTAAATTTAAAAAAATATTTATTCTACATCAAAGTTTTGAAAAAGGATATTTCGGTCTCTCTCAAAATTTTGAAACTATAATCTGACTCCCTTCATTTTCATTTTTTGGCTTTGCCCTGCTTACAGGGGGCCACATATAAATACGGAGGAACTGCCAGATTCATATGGGGGTTCTTCTAAACGGTTAATCGAAGCAAAATCATGCGTCTAAAATTGGTGATTGATCAGCTATTGTAATTAATGTGATGAGCAATGAGGGTTGGAATTATTAGTTTCAAGATTCTCCAATATGAACCGCCATAAATATTAATGCTTCATTTCATTCTAAATATTAAATGATGATATAGGAACAATTGGTTTTATTTTATACATAAAATGATCATATAGGAGAAATTGGTAGGTGTCTGACTCTTAGGTGTTGATTCGTAAAAAAATTGGTTTGAGAGAAAAAGTAGGAAAAGAATACTAGATGATGAATAAGCTCTTTCTCTTTTTTTTTCTCTCATCCTTCAATTAAAAGAGTTATATATAAAAAAAAAAACTAGCACCTACCCATTTCTCATGATATAGATATAGATTGCATGGGGGCATAAAATTAGGTGGGATTCACAACACTTTTTTAGAACGAATTTATTATTTGAAAATTCTTCCAGTGCTTATTATTCTTAATTTTTGTTGGACTATGTACTAAATCTAATTGATGAAAAGATATAATACAGTCATAACTGTTCTAATTTCCATCCAGCGAAACGCAAATGTAGTAATATATAAACAAAAGTCTTTGATTTTCCTTGTAAGAAACCGCAAGAAGATGGAAATTTGCGAAAAAGGTTAAAGGTTACGTGTTGGGTGATTCTTCAATCTCCACCTTTCTTTTTCTTCTCTAAATATTATTAATTTAATATTGAAAATTTTCTAAAAAAAGTCTAACATTCAGCAATAAGCTTTCGAAAGTTAACAAAAAGACAACTGTTAAGGAAAAAAAATTGTAAAAGACCCTTACATAATGAACGACTCTTCCCTTGGCCGAATAAAAATATTCTTTTTCAACATGGTCATTTTTGTCATTTTATATCAAAAATTAATATTTTCTTTTGATAAGCAGTTCTTTAAAATTTTTTCTATAAGATTGGTGGTCTGCTTCTGAACTTCCAAAAAATTGATACTTTTTGCTATTTATAATATTTGACATTTTTATCTTGATAGTTGTGCACCATTATGCATTGAATAGTATGCGTCATTATCAAGAAAACTACTGAACATTATGAAGCTGAAATCCATTAGTGTGCATTGTGGGGCTACTACGCATAATAAATATGTGTCTCCATCCTAAACAGGTGGCTGTGGAACAACTATCGCTTGAGAATGGATGACCGAAGGTCAGAAGGATGCCTTCCTTGCCTAGAGAAATGTGGTAGAACTTTGCTCCCATTAAACCGCATCTTAATTCATTTGATGTGTTGAATGGTAAGCTTGGGCATGGGGTCAAGTACCTAACACCCAACAATACTTGGTATCCGGCCCGACTTAGGTTAGGGGCTCAGAAATTAGGTGTTTGGCCGACCCAACTCAGCTCTATTGGACCCCACAGTTTATATGTAATATTATTTTATTATGTTTATATGTAATTATATATTTTATTATGATTAAAGTATATTTATATATTATTTTATATCAAAAATATATTTTTTTACTATTAATCAGACCGAGCTGCGCCGGATCAATCTGAGGCTCGAGTTTTGGGTAGTCGGGCCAGGCCCAGCCATAGGTATAAGCTGCAGTTCAGCCCGAGGCTCAGGCTTATTAAATAGTGATGTTATGGGGGATGCAGTTCATGAGGAGGTGGTTCAACAACCCAAACACTTACCTGAATCATGCAATATGCAGATCAAAACCAGCTCTGTTAGCAAGGTTTTACAAAGTGTCTCCAAAATGGAATTCCAAGTTTCGGTTTTGTTGGAAGATTCTTCCCTAAACAACTATACTAAGGAAAACATTCACGTAATAGATGAATTGGAAGATGTCCCCCCTTGGATTCTCTAGAGAACAAGATATATATATATATATATATATATATATATATATATATATATATATATATATATATATATATATATATATATATATTTATTTATTTATTTATTTATATCAATTATAACATTAGACATTAAATCATCAACAATTTTCACAAGAGAGTAATATGTCCAGTGAAGGTTAAATCCATGAAACCAAATTAACATTTCTAAGATTCCAACCATAGACTAATCTTGCCCAATTACTGTTAGTTTCTAAGTTTAAATCAAATTCAAAGTTAGAAAAATGTTTACCTAAATTCAACTCAGTCAACATGGTATCATAGAAAAACATAATCTCTAGATGATGAAAACTAACAAAATGAGACTTTCAGTCAACATGGTATCATAGTCTAACATTCCAACTTAGACTTTCATATCTAGGAATGTTATTTCATGCCAAACTTAATAATACTTATAGCATCATTCTCTTCATTTAGATCATAATCGACTTGTATCTCTAAACTGCAGACATCAGACTGAACCTGATCTTGCCTAGTCAAAAAATTTGTAATATGAGCCTGATCACATGAATATTTTTAGATTTTTCAAACACTGGAGCCTCCATGCTAACTATGGAAATATTATTGTTGAAGCCTAAAATTCTGATTTTAAGGGTTGTCCTATGTTGGTCTTAGTTAAGAAACTTGTAATATGAGACAAAGGCTTAGGGTAAACATTAGGTGACCAGCAAGGTAGATTTGAAGGTGGTGAGATTTCAAAATGAATCAGCTGACATGTAACAAAAGTCTGATTTTGGCTCTACTAGATGGGTGTTTAGAGAAAAGTAGATCCAATCAGATCTTTCTCAAACACTTTTAGAAGAAGAAATCATGTGGAAGCTGAAATCTAGGCTTCAATGGCTTAAAGATGAGGAAACCCATAACAGATTTTTCCATGAATACCCAAATGACATGACTCATAAAAAAAAATTTGCTCTATTACTACTAATTTGGGTGAGTTCAGTTAGCCTAATTATATCTAGGAAGCCTATTTTCTATAATCCAATAATTTTTTCAGAAAGAATGATTCCTCTATTTTGCTGCCAACAGATATGTGGACTGACTTTTTTGTGACTAATAAAGAAAATGTGTTATTCTAGGACCTATTTTTCCTCTTTCATAGAGCCTCTTGACGTGTCATCTTGGAATGATTTGGTTCTCAAAGCCCACATAAAATAAATGTTTGAAAAGAGAGATTGCATTCATATACTGGTAGATTATGCCTTACAAAGTCAGTATTAGAAGCTCAACCCATGTGTTACCTATTGGTGCGTGATTCCCTAGCTCATTAATCAAGGAACTAGAGATTATTATGGTTAAATTTTTTTGGCAAGATTAAGAGGTCCATAGGAAACCTCATTTAATTTCTTGAAATTCCTTATGCCTACTTGTTGTGGAAGGAGTGGGCCTTAGAAAGTTAAAGGAGACTAATACTACTTATTTAGCTTTGTTGGCATGTGCTATCATTAATGATCAGGGGTTGTGGGCTTCCAAATGCAAATCTAAACATTTGCTGACAAAAGGTATTTGGGATATTAAAATTTCTAGCCTTTATTCTCCTCTATGGAAACATATTATTAGAAGTTTGAAAAAGATAAACAATGAAATGACTTAGCATATTAGAGATGCATCGTTTAGCCAAGTTTCCGTTTGATCCTTGGCAAAGATATCATATAGTTAAATGTACAAGATCTGATGTTTTGGCAGGGATAGAACCTGAGCTGAGCCTGTTAGTTAATGAACATAATAGAGATGAATCATTAGCCAAGTTTGTGCTTGATCCTTGGCAAGGATATCCTATAGTTAAATGTATAACTTTTGATGTTTTGGTAGAGATAGAACCTGAGTTGAGTCTATCGATTAATGAGTCAATATTAAGGTACATTGATCAATAAGATAGGCGAGTTGATTATGCTTCAATGGCTTCTAGATGTGTGATACCAATTTAAGAAAAGGAAATGATGAGTTGACATGAAAATCTAATAGTAGACCTATTGTGTTTAAGAATCATATTTGGTAAAAAATAAGGATTAAAGACCCTGGTAAAAGTAAAAGCAACTTATCTGGAACTGTTTCTAGAGGTTGTTGGTTTTTTATATATCCCTAGCTTTGATAGATTGCCTTTGGAACCCAAAATTCAAAGGATTGACTATGCAATAGCCGTAAGGTGTGCCTTATGCAATAAAAGTGTCGCGGACCATAACCATGTTCTCTTCAAATGTCTGTATGCTAACAACATATGGAGATATATTGCTTTCTAGTTAGGAATTCGACATGCTTCTAGTAAGGGGCGGAGCCAAGGTAGAGCTCACTTGGGCCTTGATTCCACCTTAATTTTTTTTTTAAAAAATTATATGTAAATTTTAGAAAATTTCATTTGTTCTATATAAAAATTTTGAAAAATAATATTTCGGACCTAATCAAAATTTAGAAACTTTAATTCTGTCCCTCTCATATGGCTCCGCCCTTGCTTCTAGTGGAGATTTTGCTCTCAATTCTTATGGACTTTGAGATTTCAATTCTGTTGCAAAGAATTGCATGCTTGCTACACTATTAGCTTCATCAGTATTATTCAAAGGCTATGGTTTTATCATCATCACGCTGTCCATTAAGAAATTTTATGATAAATTTTATGATAAATACGTTGCCAGTATTCAAAATATCACAAGTTTGTAAAATGAAACAACGAGATAATTTTATGCAAATGGTTGTGAAAGCTTTAAAACATGTAAGTGGATAGAAAAAGAAAAAGAATAAGAAAAAAAATGAACAGCAAATTCAAGAGGCAACCAACAAAAATAATGTGATAATAATTGTACAAGACAAAATCTCAAGAGGCATAGTGCAATGGGCTGCATACTCACATTCAAGGAGCTTGACATTCTAATCCACAACATTCGATGTACTTATGGGTGGAAGGTAGGGGCTCTTTCCCCCTAAAAAAAAAAAATTAAATATATGTAAATTTTAGAAAATTTCAATTGTCCTATATAAAAATTTAAAAAAATGATATTTTGAGTCCTATCAAAATTTAGAAACTTTAATTAGACCATTCTTATGAAAATTTTTTGGTTCTGCCCCTGATCTACCATATGTTTACCCAAACCTTAAAATAAATAAAAAACTTAAAGCAATAGATGCATGGCCTTAAGAGTTAAAACAGCTTTTCTTTAAGTAACCGTTAAAAAGAAAAGGTTGTACAACACGAAGTATAATAATGTGGATAAAAGGTTTGGATTAACCCATCGAAAATTCAAGAGCAGCGTACCGCAATAATTCATCTTAACAAACAGCGCAAACTGTACGATTAAAATTTTCGTTATTTTTCATAGGCTTTCCGGACTTCCAGTTTCTTCAACCGTAAAATTTGGAAATAGAGGGCCCTCGTTGAAATTATCTGCTTCCATCTTGGACCTGGACCTGGACCCAGTCGCCACCGTCAGCTTGTGACGGATAAATTCCAGAAGAGAAGCAGCCAAAGAGTTCTCCAATTTCCTCAGGAGCAGTTCCAATCCCTTGACTGTGAGATAACCTCCGCTCCGGTTGATTTGCTTTCTCATCTGCAGCTCCTAAAAAGGGTTCTTGTTCTTTTCTGCTTATGCTGAAGCCCATTTCACACAGTATCGTCTGTTTCTTTTTCTCCTTTTCTTGTTTTTTTTTTTTTTTTTTTTTGCCCTTTCGAGCCAGATTGATAGTTCAAAGTTTGAGAAGATGATTGCTATTTTATGGTTGGGGATTGGCGCTCATTTTATCTGGGGCTTTGACTAGTGGATGTTTGTTTCTGTTTCTCGTTTGATGGTATGTTTGCTTCTTGGTGTCGTATCGATATCTGCTCATGTTGATTGTTAAGAGTTGAAGTAAAGTTGGGTACGCATATTTTCTTATTCAATGATGGGGAAAAGCATAAAAGCCGCACAAATTTCGAGTATGTGGTTAGATATGAACTTAAGAGCTATCTCATCCTATATGGTTACATTTATTTTGCAATAATAGTCTTTGATTCAACTGCAATATGTGCATGTATCCACTTGGCGGCCAATTTCTCTTAAGTACAGTTTGTTGTTCATAGGCAGAAAGTATAGGGAATTCCATGTTGAGTTATTATGTTAAGTAATGCGTAGGCTTGGCACAAAAGAACCATGAGAATACATCCACCAGAGTCGATTGCAGCTCTGGATTCGAATTTTGGATTTTGCCTTACATGTGCTTTGTCTGAATGACGGCCATTGGTTTTGATGATTCTGCACATTCTAAATTCAGAGGTTTTACGTAAGAAGTAAATGATTAAAATAGCTAAGTCATGAACCTTGACCAAGCTAGCAGGAATATCTGGTCGGTTGTTATTTGACTGGAGATCTGACACTCTTTAGATGGTTTGGAGTTCTGATCTCCACTTTGAATGAGTGTGAATATCTATAACATCTGGAGAAGGGGGGTTCTGTAATCTATATGCAGTGGGGATTAATACGAACAGCAGTCAGAATCGATCAGTAAGTTGGACTTTAGGTCATGATTGGGTGTTCAATTTTGATAGCTTTTTTCAACCTATTTAGCCTCTCAAAGGCATGAGATACTGTCACTAGCATATATTTTGCTATAGAGTGGTGGTATAGCTTTGTGTTGAATGTCTGATGAAATCCATCTTGCAACAAAATGATACTGTGAAACAATGTTCTCTCCATCCCTAAGCAATAAGCATATAACAGTATGTGAACTTGCCTATTTTATGAACTTCAAGACCTTCTCAGGATGTTGGTTCAAACCACTAATCCATTATCTATGTAAGAATGTTCTGTCATGATTATAGTTATTGTTGCCCTACCTGCTTAAATTGAAACCAAAGTAAGTTGGTACAAGAGTTTCTTTGAATCTCTGATGTTTCGATAAGTTTCAGCAAATGCAGGATGGAGGTAATAGCTACTTAGCCAGTCAAGTTAGTAAAGATAATTTGTTTGGGATTAGTACAAATTTCCACCTAAAGCACTTTATATATATATATATATATATATATATATATATATATATATATATATATATATATATATATATATATATATATATATATTTATATTTATATTTATATTTATATAATTTCCACCTAAAGCACATTATATATATATATATATATATATATATATATATATATATATATATATATATATATGTGTGTGTGTGTGTGTGTGTGTGTGTGTGTGATTAAATTAAACATCATAACAGCCATACCTGCACTGGATCTGAAACACCTGTACGTGAATGAACTCAATTGCAGTGGTCTACTTTGCAAGTCCTTGACATGGATTGCATACTTAATTTTGTCATTGTTCAGTCACAGAAATAGGATTATGCTATTTGTTTTTATATGCTCCTGCTTTGTGTTACTTGAACTCCTTAAGTTTGGCACAATAATGAAGATAACAATTTCTATCTTATTTTGTTGTTCCACGATCTAATACCACTCTTGACTATCGTAATCTTAGTTGTCAAAGCGGCTAGGTGCTGTCTAGGCGCGCTAGCCTAAAAAGGCATCCAAAAGTTGTTGCAGTTTTGCTTAGTCATTTTTAATTCTAAAATGTTAGCTTTATTTTTTATGTGTTAACTTAGCATGTTAGCAAGTTAGGATTAGTTAAAATCAACGTGTAAAACAGCAAAATAATATGTGTAATGCATTGAATTTAAACCAGATGATAGACTTCTCATTGTAGAACTGAAACTGACCTCTAAACAATATACATGAAACAGAAAATAACCAAAATAATGCCTACTTTGAAATCTGTGCTCTCTAAACTGGACCTATGGTAGATGGCAACTGAATATGAACAAATTTGGAAGACTGTAAAAGATGCCTACACAACTCTGACTTAATCTGTCTAATGCATACATTAGCAGAAGTCAAATCACACCTACAATCCTAACTCAGTCAATTCAAGTTAAAGATAGACCTTGCAAGCAATCTAATTTCTGCACAAATTGTAATTTCCTAAGATACTTATAGCAAAAATTCTCTATTTTTTAACATAAATTTTGCAACCATTGGGTCAAATCGGTCTCCTTGTAATAAAATTCAGCTAAACTGAAGGGATATAGGTCTTGTGAAGCAAAACAAATCAAGTATCAGAGGCTAAAATCACCCAAACTTCCAAATGGACTAGGCGCCAGCACGCCTAGTCCAGCCTAGGCGCCAAACCCACACTCCATGCCTAACTGATGGGCTTAGGCATGGGATGGGGACTGACGACTAGTTCACCCTAGGCATCGCCTAGGCGACGTGTTAACAACTAAGATCCTAATATGTCTCTTTTTTCTACAGAAAAGAAATAATTAAATAGGAAAGAAAGGACTCACATTTTCTCTACATGTATGTTCTCCATTAACTCTCACATATCCTTCACCACTTATGATGGAACCTCTGTTTAGTTATGCACAATGTTGATGCCATTACTTATAAGCTATGTCACATAGGTATGGGCACAAGTACTGTTATGGGCATGAGTGTGGACCACTTTCAAAAACGGGTACCTCAACCAAATAGAGATACCCATATGACATAGCTTATGGGAGGAATTTGTCTAAAGAATAGTAAAAGAAATAAAAAGAAAAACCAGGTTAGTTGGAGTTAATCATGTTAATGCAATTTATCAGGGCCATCAATAACACAAAAAGGAGAAACAATATGTACCTGTGGGGCATTAAGATTGTTGGATTGTTATTGCAGTAGTAACCAACTAAAGATTGATATGTGGCATTTTAGTGGGAACCTATTGAAGCTAAGTTGTACATTCTATATATTGTTTGTCCTTCGTCCTTGTCTTGTTTATGCCTGTCCAGATTTGAATTCTATTTTGAAGATCTTGTATTCGTCCCCATCTAGCCTCCCATCTCCGTCTTCCTTCAAGCCTTCCTTTCAACTTCCTCACCTAGATATGGTTGTTAAATGAGATGGAGAGGGAGCCTGCATAATTATGCATTTCCAGCCAATGAGATAGAAGTTCCATCTCCGGTTCATCCTGCTCCCCTCTAATGCTAGCAAACAAAACTGCTAGTAACCCGTCCCTGTTACACCAGACAGCTGCAGTGCAAAAACTTCTGTTGTGATGGAACCTAACTGCTTATGTTATTATATACACTTCAAAAATATAGTGTGTCCTTGGTCTTTGTATTTCGAATGTAAATGCATTACATCTTCTATCTCTTTTCTTTCTTACCTTTTGCCATGTGTATATGTAACATCTTTATCTCCTTTCCTTTTCCTTCTTCAAGTTCTGTTTTTCTCTTCAACTCTTCTTTGGTCTTGATACAAGCACCTTTTGGAATGAATTGATTATTGGCAATTCATAATTAGCAGAATGCGCATCAGTTATCTGTATTGAAGTTCCCACATGATTAAACATTTATTATTGTGCATCTGGCATGACATTACATCAATCAACTTTTAGATCCTTATCAATCCACTAGGTCAAGCAAGTTTTAGATCCTTATCAATACTTTAGGTCAGCTATGATTTTACATCAATGAACTTTTTGCCCTTATCAATATACTATATCGACAATGTCTTTAGTTAGAGACTATTGAATGCATAATATAATGTTCAGGTAACTGCGCAGAAGGTACAAATTTAGATGTTTCATAATCGAAAGCCTGTGCTCACCTTCCACTTTTCAATTATATAAGAGGTTTGCTGGAGTGTTTTTTGTAAGTTATCTTCTCATCTTATTATTGTATTGTGCACTGCTGAGACTGCTCGAATGCTATTCTGAATGGAAGGATACTTTGATTGTCTAAATTTGTGCATTCTTGTGCTTAGTGTTGTGAATTTGTTATTCAACCTTTTCATGCTCAGTTTCTATCATGGCTCTTATTTTATTGTTCAGATAATATAGGTTTTGATAAATCTGGATCTGGTTGAATTGTGTCTTTTACTTAGTTACAGTTTCGATGAAAGATCACTCTGCCTACTCAAAATTATCTTTTCTTATTGGTTTGCTAGTATATAGCTTACTTCACAGGTTTAATGTCTTTTAAGATAAAAATGCACTAAAACGAAGACATTTATTTTTTATCCTTGTCAGCCTTTGGGAGAGACTCAATGCCAGTGGTACTTCACCTTTATTCATGAGAATGGTCTGATGTACTTGGTATTTGATATTTGAAAAATGTGTGAACCAAGTGATAATCTTGGGAGAAGTTCTAGTTCCAGCTCAATTAGCAGTTTGCAAGATGTTGAGGATGATCAACAAATAATTGATATGTTACCAGAACAGAATCCACAAGCCAATGGAAGTCTTGGAAGGCGTTTGTCCCATTTGGATTCTATCCCTGTAAGAGTCCTTGTCTTTCATCTTGTAATGTGTTTTATTTGCATGCTATTCTCTAGGTTGAAATTACATAACCAACTTAATCAGTACATTATTGTAAGCAAAAGCGTGGCCTAACGCATGGAAGATGATGAATAATTAATTAATGCCCCTAACAATCATTTGCTTCTCAAGCCATGGGTAAGGAAGGGATTAACACCAATAACATTTGTTATGCTAGAAACTTACGTGTAATGTTCACATAAGGGCATCACAAATGCAAAAGGAAGCTATACATATATGCCACCATTAACATTTAAAATGACTTCACATGTTGCAAGTGCGATGGCATTTAATATTGTTGACGTGTTTTAGTGGATGGGTTTTCTGTCCGGGTCGGGTCTGGACTGGATCCAGTCCGTGTTTATGTTGGGCTCTGCTTAAGACATTGTAACCCCATTTTTGAGCGTGAATGAAAAATTTTAGAGAGAGAGAGTCTCCCTGTTAGTGGGCACCAGATCTTCTCCATCGTGGTTTTTTCTCTCAAGTTGAGGGTTTTCCACGTTAAGTTTGTCTTCAGCCTTTTTTTCTTACTTTCAGCATGGTATCAGAGCCGACAAGGTTCTGAGTTTGACTGTTCGTTTTGCTGTCACCAAAGTCGCTCCTTGAACTGCTCTTTTCTACTCAGTCGTGAGGCCCTGTTATGTTGACGTTTCACTGCATCATTTGAGCCTTCTCCCAATGTCGCTATCTCTGTTTCTCTCGGGTCATTCTGATATTGTCACTGGGAAGTAGAACGACGACTCTGCCTAGAAGGAAGGAACTCGTCGGCCTGTCTCCCGATCCCACTCCTTCTACTGCCGCCATTTTTTCCGTTCGTCTTTGCCAGACGCCCGTTTTCCCTTCGTTGTCTATCACAGCTCTCTGTGTTGCTGCTCCCTATTGCGTTGTTTGAACCCAACGAGGTCGTTTGCTCGTCCCTCGCTCAAGCATTTGGCGTTCATCTGCAGCACCTCAAGCCTTTTGCCGTTTCCTGCTGCTGCCGCCTGCTTGTGCTGCTACAGCACGACCCTTGTCGTCTTCTTTTGTTGCTGCCGTAAGTTGCCTTCGTCAAAGCTGCAGCGACACTCCTTGTTTTTTTTCAGATGCAGCCTGTTGTTATCATCACCCGACGCCTCTTCTTTATGCCTTTTTTGTCCAGCTGCGCCTCTGCAAACGTTTTGCTGCAGTGGAGGCTCTTCTTCCGCTGTAGACACTGCTATCTCTGCCGTTGACTGTATTGCATTGTTGAGTTGCCAACTACACTGTCGCGTCCATTCTTTGGCTTCTGATTGTTGCACTATTACTGTGTGATGGCTGAATCAAGTTCCTCGGCCGTTAGTACTGATCTGACAGATGTTGGGGACTATAAAACAGAAAATATTCTTGTGCAAGTCACCACTATCCGTCTCACTAAGGATAATTACCTTCAATGGTTTGCTGCTACCACTATGGGGATTGCTGGTCGAGGGCGAATCACATATATCAATGGAAAGAAGGCTAAATTCCCTGAGACTAGTCCAGCATGAGATACGTGGTTTCTTGAGGACAATCAAGTCAAAACTTGGATTGTTAACCCTGTATCTTTTGATATTCAACCTCTTATTCTTTGTAAGAGGACTGCCAGAGACATGGGTATTTTGGAACAAATGTATGGCCAAAAGTAGAAGGATGTTCGTGTGTATTAGCTGATGAAGGACGTCTATGCTTTACGACAAGGGAAACTTTTTGTGGCTGATTTTTATGCGATATTCAAATCAAAATGGGAAGAAATTGACTACTATTCTGATGACACTTGGAGTTGTCTTCAAGACCAGCTGTGTTATTGGACCAAAGAATGGAAGAACAAGGTGTTTATGTCCTTGGCAGGGCTCAATGATGATTTCAAAGGTATAAGCCTATAAGGAGTCTGTAGAAACAAGCAACACACGAAGGGAGAAGAAGAAACACACGATATACGTGGAAAACCTCGTGAAGAGGTGAAAAACCACGGAGAAGCTCTAACCTAGGGGCAAACCGCAACCCTAGGAGAGAGAAAATCAATTTCACTTAATCTCAACAAGTACACTTAAGTGATAATATATAGGGGAGAGAAGGACTGCCGCCTA
>JAANDH010000810.1:0-134324 GCA_011799765.1 Nymphaea thermarum | reverse complement strand
CTGTAATCTTCCCTAACAGAGAGGCAATCCCTGAAATCTTGCTAACAATCGCCCCCTCAAGTTGGTAGACAGATATCTATCTGTCCCAACTTGTTAATCATGTATTTGTGCTTTTCTTTTCCAAGACTCTTGGTGAAGATGTCTGCCAGTTGCTCTTCACTTCTGACATGTGATGTTTGTATGGTGTGATCTTGAATTTTTTCACGAACAAAGTGACAGTCGACTTCAATGTGCTTGGTTCGCTTGTGGAATACCGGATTTGCTCCAATGTGAATAGCTGCCATATTATCGCATTTTAGTTCCATTGGCTCCCTAATATCCATATTCATATCTTTGAGGAGCGCTTTGATCCATATTAGTTCACACGTACATACAGCCATGGATCTGTATTCGGCTTCTGCACTAGAGCGAGCAACAACAGTTTGTTTTTTGCTTTTCCATGTCACCAGATTTCCTCCAATAAATGTACAATAACCTGATGTAGATCTTCTGTCGTTGGGGTCTCCAGCCCAATCAGCGTCACAATACCTAGAAACAACCAGTGATTGGCTTCGCTTCATTAAAATGCCTTTGCCTGGACTACCTTTTAAGTACCGTAGTATTCTATGTGCTGCTTCAACATGGCTAGATCTTGGATTATGCATAAATTGACTGATTAAGCTGACTGCATATGTGATATCTGGTCGAGTAACTGTCAAATATATAAGTTTGCCGACAAGTTTTTGAAAGCTTTCTATGTTTTTCACAATGCTGCCTTCTTCTTTTTTTAGTTTGCAATTTGTCTCAAGAAGCGTCTCTGCAGCTTTCGATCCTAGATATCCGGTTTCCTTGAGGAGATCAATAATATATTTTCTTTGGCAGATAAAAACGCCTTTATCAGATTGAGCAACCTCAATGCCAAGAAAATATCGAAGAGTTCCGAGATCTTTGATCTCAAATTCTTTGTTGAGGTACTTCTTTATCATATGTATGTTCTCGACATCATTCCCGGTAAGTATAATATCATCAACATATACAAGAAGTATAGTCACCTTGTCTCCTTGAGTGGCTGTAAACATAGTATAATCTGCAGTGCTTTGTTTGAAGCCATACTTGTTGAGAGCTTGACTAAGACGAGAAAACCACGCGCGGGACGATTGTTTGAGACCATACAAGGCTTTCTTGAGTTTACACACGTGACCCGGTTTACTTGTGACAACTTGTGGGACTTCCATGAAAACCTCTTCACTTAATTCACCATGAAGGAAAGCGTTTTTAACGTCGAGCTGAAAAAGACTCCATCTTTTTATGGAAGCGACAGCAAGAAGGGCCCTTACCGTATTCATTTTTGCAACTGGAGCAAAGGTTTCTGTATAATCAATCCCTTCAGTCTGAGTGAATCCCTTTGCAACAAGTCGAGCTTTGTACCGCTCAACTTCTCCATTACTTTTGAATTTTATTTTGTAAATCCATTTACATCCGACAAGTTTCTTTCCTTCGGGACAAGGGACAAAATCCCAAGTATGATTTTTTTCAAGAGCTCTAAGTTCCTCTTTCATGGCATCTCTCCATTTTTCATCTTTACTTGCTTCCTGAAAATTTTTCGGCTCTTGAAGCTTGTGAGTTGCATAAACATAGGATTTATAAGATTCAGACATTCCATCAAAAGACAAATATTTTTCAATAGAGTGAATATTGTCAGTGGATAGATATGTATAGTAATCACTTAACCTGACTGGTGGTCTGCATTGTCTTGAGGAATGTCTAGCTTGAGGAATATTTATGACATCACTAGCTTGAATTCCTTCTTCATCAGTCACTTCTTGATTGGAAGGCGGCTGGTTAACTTTATCATCTTTTCGGTGAGGGATTTGATTGAAGGCGTCAATCAAGGGACGAGGAGTATCATTGCTTTGCTCGGAGATCTGAGAATGGGAGTCTTCTTGTTGAGTATTTCTAAAATAATTTTCAGCCTCATAAAACTTTACATCTCTTGAGACCATCATCTTGTTAGTAATGGGATCAAGGCAGCGGTAGCCATGTTGTTTGCTTGAATATCCCATGAAAATGCATTTGATGGCACGTTTCTGAAATTTGTTTCTAAATTTCTCCTGCACATGGATGTAACATTTGCACCCAAACACCTTGAGATGCTTAATGGAGATTGGCCGTTTGAGGAGAAGTTCAAGAGGTACCTTGCCATCAATGCTAGAATTAGGAATCCGATTAGATATATAGCAGGCGGTTCCAATGGCTTCATTCCAATATTTTTGTGGCACATTCATATGTATCATGAGAGCACGTGTGATGTTTAAGAGTTGACGATTTTTCCTCTCTGCGATGCCATTTTGTTGAGGAGTTCCGGCACAAGAGTATTGTGGTTGTATGCCTTTCATTCGCATAAACTCTTTAAGATTATCGTTAACATACTCTCCCCCATTGTCAGAACGAAGTTTCTTTATCTTGATTCCATACTGAGTATGAATAAGATTGTAAAATTCTTCAAATATTTTTGGCACCTCACTTTTATTTTTGAGAAAATAAATCCAGGTTACACGAGTCATATCATCAATAAAAGAGACATAATATCTATATCCGGTATGAGATATTTCATGAGCAGGTCCCCATACATCAGAGTGTATGAGATCAAAGACTTCTACATATTTTCCTACAGATGATTGAAACGGAAGCCTTGTAAACTTGGAAAACTCACAAGCATCGCATGCCCAGTCTTCTGTAGTAAGGTGAGGAATAAGTTGTTTGATACTTCGATCTGAAATGTGCCCCAATCTAGCATGCCATATCTGGTACTCAGAATTTCGTCGTCGACTGTTGGTGAGGAGACTAACACAGTCATCATCTAGAACATATAGTCCTCTTTGAAGATGTCCTTTACCAATCACTTTCTTCGATTTCAGTTCCTGAAATGTCACGTCCTTCGAAGAAAAAATTGCCAAACAATTATAAGCTTGAGTAATCTTACTGACAGAAATCAAATTTGCTGCTAGTTTAGGAATAAGAAGAACTTTAGATTTCTGATTTCCAAAGAATGTCATTGTACCAGCACCTTCGACATTTATAGAAGAACCATCGGCAGTAAAAACAGGCTGTCTATAATCTTTAATTAGTTCACTAAGAGTAGAAGGTTCACTAGTCATGTGATCAGTTGCTCCGGAGTCAATAATCCAAACATTATTTTTTCTCATAGAAAGAAAGGCTAAATGTTTACCTTCAGAACTTTCTCCGACTGGGTGAGAGGAGACAAGGTTGGTTTTGGAGAATTTTTGAAAGAAATTTTCCAGGTCGTCCTTTGTAACAAAATTTGCCATATTGATCTCCTTGGAAGACATGCTTGCCAAATTTGTCTCCTTTGAGGTCGAGGTTGTTTTTTCTTTCTCAGGTCTCCCTATGATCTCCCAGCATCGTTCTCGAGTGTGGCCAATCTTTTTGCAATGAGTGCACTTCATCTTGCTGCATGGTCTCATATTGTTTGGTCCACGTCTTTGTCCTTCTTGAATGCGAGAAATATACACCATTTTTTCAGAGTTTTCTCCTGCAACTTCATCTTTGGTGGATGAGTTCATAACTTTTCGTCTCGATACCTCTCTTTGAATGATTTGACAGACGGTGTTGAATGTTGGAAGAGGAGAAGAATTCAAAATTTGACTGCGCAAGATTTCATAGTCGTCACTGAGGCCAGCCAGTACTTTGAAAATTTTATCTTCTTCAAACCGTTGTGTAAAGATATCTGAATCCGATGTTGCTGGTCGATATTGAAGGAGTTCATCAAAGAGGCCGCGAAGACGTCCAATATAAAATTGAACATCTTTGTTTCCCACCGTGAGATTAGCAATCTCACATTGAATTTGATATATGCGAGCAAGATTATTTTGCTCACTGTAAAGTTCTTTTAGCGACTCCCAAATGCCTTGAGCCGTATCTTGATACATGAACATATTTGCTATAGATGGATCCATAGAATTTATTAACCAAGACATGACCATATCATTTTCAGATTCCCATTCCTCATACCTGGGATCATTAGGTGCAGGCTGCTTGATTTTTCCGTTGATGTATCCCGCTTTGGATCTCCCGCTAAGGAATAAACGTGCAGCCTTCGCCCAACTTAAATAGTTTGTTCCGTTGAGGAGGGTTGATGTGATCTTTAAGGTGTTCCCATATTGATCGGAGGATTTGGATCTTCTAGAAATCTCGTCCCCTTCAGTAGGAGTTTGAATACCGGCCATTCAGATATGTTAGGAAAGCGCTGCCCTGCAAAAAAGAACGCTCCCACTGGATGAATCCAATCCAACGGACAACAAGCGCTCGAGCAAGAGATGATTCTTGCGCGGAAGGCGAGGTGCTCTTTTCGGCGCTCCAAAAAACAAAAAGACAAAGGGCAAGAGGGAGAGCGATGTGTGCCTCTTTGGTGCCCTTAAAATCGAGCGGTCTGTCCAGGGCAGAGCTCGTCGGTGGCGGTGTGCACAAAACAGAGAGCAACTCGTCGGTGGCGGTGTGCACAAAAAACAGAGAGCAAGAGTCAAGCGGTATACCAGGGCGGAGTTCGTCGCAAAAAAACGGCAGCATCGAGTTGATCCCTTCCTATCTTCTCTGTCCGCTGGAGCGTCCGCTCAAGCGGCGCACAGACGATTTTCGCCCGCTCGATCTCTGCCTCCTCCAGGATCCTTAGCGGCGCGGTCGGGGATAGCAGCGTCTCCTCTCAACAAGAAGCTCTGTGTGCCTGATGGGCTTTCCTTCTCTGGTGTCTCCACCGTCGTTCGAACGGGTAGGCGAGGGAAAGGAGCGGCCGTGAGGAAATTGGGCGAAGCTCTGTGGGTTCGTGAATCAGCAAGAAGAGGATCGATTCGCCTCTTTCCTCCAGATGATGTCGCCAGAGGAATCGGTGCCGCTTCTCCCACAGCACAACGGAAGGATGATTGTGCTTCTTGGGCGATTTTGGAGCAGAGGGCTCCCTCTCAACGACTACCAAAGCTCTGATACCATGTTAAAACATGAAAACTAGAATAGGAGAGGGAAGAAACACTCAAGCATATACGTGGTTCGACATTTAGATGCCNGATGAACTCTCTCTTTATAGGCTACAGTCCAGACCAATATTAGGCAAGGGAATCACAAACGATTCATATGATAAACAAGGCAACACAATATGATGGGTAAGGAAACCAGGAGAACAAGGAAACTTGAGAGATCCTGATTGATGCGGTAGCTGTAATCTTCCCTAACAGAGAGGCAATCCCTGAAATCTTGCTAACAGAATGTTTTGTGTGTTGTTCCTAACATGCACGACATGCATTTAACGCTCTCACAGAGGGAGAAAGGGTCTCTCTTTTTATCTGTGTGCATATGTATATATGCACATATATTATATGTATGAAAAGGTTAGGAACGGGGTCATGAGGAAAGTGAAGGGAGTCTGAAAAGGCTTCCATCCACATAATGGCTCTAACATGGAACTGGTGGTGGAGAGAAGAGCACCCGATCTCTCCTCCTTTTATTAGAGGAATGGATTCTCTCCTCCTTTTATTAGAGGAATGGATTCATTGAATAGGTGCCATCCTTGACAATATTTATTCATCCTCTCCGATGATCACTTTTAAATATTTCTCTCAAACTAATGGGCGGTGAAGCAAAGTAAAATATTAAATTCGATTTGCGCTATAACGTTTTGTGGCTTTATTTTTATTGGTTGCACTTTGCCTGATGAATCTTTTATACATTTATTTATATATGAAGCAACCATATACGCATCACTTTAAACATTTACAAGAAACCCTAGCGCAGGAGTTAGATTATTTGGTCAAAAGCAAGATACAAGGAATCAGAAACGCAATTAGAAAGTAAGGAAGTGGCCATGCAACGAAGGCGCGCAGATCCTTATCACTCCTACCATATCCATTTGGCGAACGAAAGCACATTGTTTAAGATCTGCTGTTAACGAGCCCACTGAAAATTGTTAATTTCAAGGCACAGCTTCATTGTTATATGGACACCAAGAAGATTCTCGTTTCTTAACAACAGAACGAAAGCATCGACTCCAGAGCTAACGTCGTCTTCTTGATTCCTGCCACTTTCTCCTGCGGCGCTTCTAATTAATCTCTTCCTGCAACTCTCAATGCTCAGATTAATTAACAACAATGGAGCCTCGGACACGGGAAGTTATCCAGATCGATCACCCTGACAAGACAGCTACGAGATGATATCGGTCGTTTTCTTTCTTCCTTTTCCTGAAATGTGCAAGCCAGTAAGGCTTCCATAGAAGCAAGCTTTTCTCCCCTTTTCCGGTAGAGAAAGCTCCTAGAAGCTTGACCGAAGACACTAGACAATAAGCTGTTGGCATCAGCTTCATCTACATTTGAGAAAAGGTTACTTAAGATAAGATAAGATTAGCCAAGACGAGGACGATATTTAAACCAAAAGTAAGACAAGATAAGACTGAGAATTTACTAACATATCTCTAGATTTGATCTTTTAATTGAGAAGCCAACCGTTTCATTGCTTGCCTTCTATTTTAAGTTTTCTTTGTGAGCCCCAGCAACCTTGCCTCAAAAAGGAAATCTATATAACAATGAAAACGATTTGAAATTATTAAAAGGGAATTCCAACAATCATAACTTGGTCCGCAGTACCATGCCGAATTTTTCTAGGTCTTACCAAGACTTTCACTTTTCAGTTGGTAGGAAATATGGAGTTCCACTCAATTAATTTGTTATGAACAAATTTTGATCACGGTCTACTCTTCGACCACATTCGGGATGCTTCAGAATCAGGAGGAAAAATCAGAACGATGTCAAAAAAAAAAAAAAAATCCACTGCAGGGAAGGGCATTTGGTCCAGGGATCCAAACCTTCTGATCCATATAACGTATATAACACTGGGAATAGGATTCGGTTGAATTTGGAAGGACCAGAGCAAGAACACCCTATTTCCAAATCTTCAACATATGTAGTTTTGAATTTTGGGTTGAAGCCGAAACTGTTAGGGGTGGGTTGAGATCCGTCAAACCAGAGACTCTGAGCCCGAAAGTGAGTCGGGTTGTTACATGTTCTAAAGTGAAGATTGGGGGGAGTAGAGCGAAATAGATCCCCTTCTGCCAGTGGATATTGAGGTTCCACAAGCTGTGCTTCCTGATACTGTATTTGAGGCAGTTGTTAGAATCCCCTACGATATGCAACTGAAACATGTTCTTGCTAATGGTAAAAAGGGAGGTTTGAATGTAGGAGCTGTTCTCATTTTACCCTAAGGATTTGAATTAGCTCCGCAGGCCTTTGGTTTCATGCGTTCCGAACACATAGCAAACACCTTCCTCCTCATCCCCAAGTAGGACTTGCTTCAACATCTTAAACGCCTGCATTGTCTGCCAAAATAAAGGCAGCGTTCAATCGGCCGCCGGCAGATGGAGCAGACCTTCCTGATCCCTGGACCTGACTGCTTGAAGAAACGAAGAAGCTAGGTTGAATCTGGGCAGCTGCTTCATGGGGAGTCCTTCAAACACAACCCCAATAGAGACGAAGAGCTCCACCAATCAGAGCAGGAACCAAAAATGGCCTCCCGCTCACAGAACACAGCCGTGTACAGCCGAAGCATGTGGTAGGTCCCGCCGGCGTCCGTAACACTTGGTGATATATAAACAAGGAAATTTCCCTACTTGAGTAAACAAATGGCACAACTTTTTCCTTCAAAATTTTATATTTGGATAGTGAGAACCAAAGGGACAGTGTACTTCATCCAACTTCAACAATAGAACAAGACAATGCAGCCAATTGGAGTGCAGCGGATTCCTTCCCACCCACTAATTGGTCCTGCTTCCTCAGAAAAAGGGATGGTTCCTTCGTCTTTACTTGTATGGTAGCTATCATATGCAAAAGCATGTTGTGGGGAGCCAGTCCACATTGGTATTAACAGAAAAAAGGCAACTTCCTAGAACTCTCGTTGCAAGTTACTTTCTCGGCATATTAATTATTCTTTGCCTAAGACTCCACCTTTGTTTCCAATGCTTAATCACCAGAAAGGGAAACATGATATTCCCTTCTATGATACTAATACTATATGCTGACCACCAGGATCCCTCGTAATTATAGCAGAATGTATGTTACTGCAGAAGCACTCGATGTATGTACAGAACATCAAACTCTGGCATCATGTCAAAGAAAATCTAGAAATTCTCGGATTTTCATTGTTTGTAAAGCGTTTCAAGACCAGGCCAAGCCCCGGAGATTGGCGGCATTGAGTCATCTTCTCTAGGATGAACAGGGCAACTGGAGTTGCTCTGATTGAGGAAAAAAAAAATGAAAATTTATGTAATCTTAATCAAGATAATTAACCCCATGGGTCACGTAAGGATTCTGACAAATCAAAAGATGGTTGTCTGCTAATTGGTTTGATAAGTGTGAATACAGATTTACAACTTTGATTTTGGCGAAGAGTCGCCAGAGCCGGGATCATTCCGGGCTCTGCTTTGTATACACAAAAAACAAACTAGTTGGTCTCCTAAAACCAAAACTTGAACAGGAATCAGAAGTCGAGCAAGTAAATGAATTTCGACGGGGTTGAAGTCGAATTCATACCGCGGTGGCCAGGATCGTAGCAAGAGATGATCTGCACAACGGGCAACTGGCCTGTTCGCTTAGCCATTTATCGATGCAGTCTGGATGGAAAGAGTGGTCGCATCCTGGCAAGACCTTCACCTTTTGATCTTCACGAAACACGCTCAAGCATATGGCACATTGAGGGTCTTCGCACCCCGGCCGGATCGACGCCGGCGACTTGTAGAGGAAGACCGGTAGGAGGCTGAGCGCCACTGAGTCTAGGCCCAGTTTACCGTGCTGGACGGCTAATGCATCCGATGAGATGCTGAATTGCTGGCGGCTGCTCTCTGCCAATTGCCGGTAGCGCCAGGCCCAGCGAGCGTACAGGCAGAGAAGGGTGCAGATGAGAATGACGGAGAAGATGATCAGGACAAGGAGGAGGCTTCTACCATGGACCTGGAAGTTCTTGTCTTCGAGATCCCCGTAGTGCCAATGGAAGGGGTGAGAGCTCTCGGTGTTGTTGGCAGCCATGGAAGTAGCTGTTCTGGAGGCCGTTCTAGATCTTTTTAAGGGTGTGTGAACAATCCGGATAATGGTGGGCAAGTGCCTATATGGTCTTCGCCCCGTACCACCACCAATCAAATAGATAAGAACGAACCTAGCCACTCTTTTCCCTCAGTTTAAACTTTTACTTAATTCGCGTTTAACTGGTCATTCATGGCCATGGCTTTCTCTCTCTAGAAATTTATATATTTAATGCATGTTCAGTTGGTCAGTGCTGCCCACCATTCTCTCTTTCTCTCCTAAATCTTAGTTACCGAAATGTTTCGTTAGTCTTTGTTGGCAGTGAAGTAGACCTGTGGGCGAGTTGCAGACTTAGAAAGTTGGAAAAAAATTGTTCAAATGGAATTTGAGGGAACGTGGAGGAGAAGATATTTTTGAGGGGCATCAAGAGGACCACCAATGATTCACTTGGCTTGGTTTCCTAATATAAAAGCGAACAAAAAAGATTTACTTCACTTTAAGAATTCTAGTTGATAGACATCTTGTTTAACTTTCTGTGGTGAACTTCGCTGTCATATAAGTGAATAGGACAGGAAACCAAGACTTTAATATCTAGTGATCTGCATAGTTGTGAGACATGGAAGCCCAATCACAATTAGTTGAAAATGATGTAAGATAAACCCACTCTGTCTGGATCACATTTAGATTATGTTCAATTGACTTGGATTTTATCATCCTTTTTGGTTTTGGAGGCTTTGGAGACGCTTATTGCATAAAAACCATTTTTTTGTTGTTGTTGCTGTTAAAATTCAAGCATAGGCAAAAATATAAGTCATTCACGATTTAACGTGGTTCAGAGTATTGTTCTCCTACATCTACGACGATCCTCTCTCACCTTAATTTCGCTCGGTGAGATTCTACTAATATATATACTCTTGAAAAGATATCTTTTCTTTGGTTTATAAATTGATTGATCCATGCGTTGGGATTAAATTTCCTTTGCTTGACAGTTTCTCTTTTGTTATTGCTGTAATCAAGGGATAGTTGATTTCTACTTTCCTCAACTTTCTTTCCATTTTCATGAACAGGTTTTTGTCCATGAGAATGAACTCGAATTGGGCGTCCATTTGATCTGTCATGCTAAGAGTTGCTATTCCTTTTTTATAATTTTTTGCAGGTTTTTGAGTCAGATCTTAGTTTGTCAGCTTGATTCTAGGATTTTAACAGTGATTGAAGGAGGAACCGATGATCGGATTCCAAAATCGATCTTGTAAACGAAAGTTCATTAGAAGCTGCAAAACACAGGAAGACTACAGTTATGATAAAAATGAAACTGTAAGGGAAATATGTAACAGAAAAGTACAAAATGAACTTATTGCCCAATCTCTCTGGAGAACATCTTTGAATTCCTTCATACGAAAGGAATATCTTTGAAATTTTGGGTTGCAGCGGAAAGGAATATCTTTGAATTCCTCACTAGTATATAATCCAGCAGTAAAGAGCTGTTCATGTGGGTCGGCGTGAGATTCGTGACTAGCGTCAATCATGACCAAAGTGTTCAATCTCACAGAAGCATCCCTCAACTAGGCTTCAAAGTAGGGAAAAAATGATTGAATGAAGAAAAAAGAAAAAGGAGAACTACTTTATTGTCTTGGATAGGTACGAACACGAATAGGTTGGTAAGGTCCGACCACCAATCTCAAATACCAGATGTCTTTAGTCAGATCCAAAAAGATGAAAAGGATTTGAATTATAATCAGACGGTTAAGATAACCTGAATCTAAGTCAGATTTGGATAAGGATCTGAATTTAGTTTCAAAATTTTATGTCTGACCAATCTGAAACCAAGACCAACTCCCATTATGGAAGATACAGTTAAATTGTATATGATAAGTGGTGAATCTAACCCAAATCCTAGGGTTAGTACTCCCATTTGTAATGATGCTTCAAAACAAGGGCAATGAAATGGGCCCGTGTTCTTCTACCAAACACGAACTCAAGAGTTTTTTAATGAAAGGTTGGTGAATGGTAGGTTTCCTTTTCACTTGAACCAGTTTCCTCTAGGTTCTTTGTCTGTGGTTCAACTTCACTAGCACCTTTCATGGTTTCCTACTCATCTTCATCCTTATCTCCAATTTTTTTGCTCAAACATTCCCCCAGACAATCCTATCGCATTCATGGCGACTCGATGAGCGGCTCCTAGTTATTCATCTGGTTCTTTCGCTTCATTCCAGCCGTAGATCTAAGCCTTGTTTTGCAAGAAAAATCTCTCATGTTTGCCTTTTTCCAAACTAGACCGAAGGATCCTTGGCTGGACCCGCAACTTCTTTTGAAGAATAATAATGTTAGAACTTTTGGATGCACTTCCTCACCCTAAGTTGTATGTGACTGTTCAATTTGAATTGATAAACTCATTAACTATCGAACCTTCGCCATCGTCCTCTCTTAACTTTAGAGGTATTACACTAATCGGACCAAGTATAGAACCAGTTCTTTTCTCTCTAAACAATAGAATAAGATGCAGATGGTTTCCATCAAATACAGCAGAGCCCAGACATTTTATAAGGGGATCAGGGGAGCATTATCCGAGTGAGGTGTCTAAGATTTTTCTGCCCACACGGCCCACACATGTACATTATATATATATATTTTAGAAAATTTAGGTACATGGTACAGTTGAATGTATATGAAAATATGTACATTATATATATAATAACCCACAAAAAATTTCGAAATTAAAGAAAAATGGGAGGACAATATAGGATCTTGGAGGAAGAGATATAAAAAGGAAGGGAAAAATCAAAATTAAAGAAAAAATTAAGTTTAAAATATAAACTAGTAAGTTTTAAAATACAGCCATACCTGCATATCCATATAGGTACTTGCGCAGATCACAGGATCCCATGTAACTCAGATTGTAGCAAATTTAAAGTATTGATAATCTTCTTGGTTCTTTCTTTGGTCTGAGAGAAAACCTCCAGTACTTCGATGAACTCTTTCTTCTGATCTGCACAAAGAAAGTTGCTTACCATGAACTGATTTCGATGAATCCCAGGCGTGATTCTGGTGTTTAATTTTCCATGTCACAGTAATTGCACAAACAGAAGGTTGGAAAGTGTAAGAAACCTATCTGCAAAGGTCAGCACATAAACTCAGATTCTAGCTAATGCCAAACAGTAGCTGGCCTGGATTGAGCAACAGTTGCCGGCTTTAGCCTGAAAAATCAATTTTCTCACACAGGACGAGCGCAAGACTCCGCACCACTAGCTGCTGAGAAAAGTGAGCGGTCCTTTTCTGCTTATCAACTTTCCCAAAGATCGGCCCGTAAAGGAATCATTTTCTCGCCGGCTTTTTCATTGCTGCTCGTAAATTTTGTAAGGTCCGTGTTGCCCAAGATGCATTATTGACGAAAGATTTTTCTGTTTGAAAGGGAAATGCCAAGATTTATTCGTCAAAGTCTTTCCGTCCACGGACAACGGATCCGTTGACCGCCGTAATTAGTACCCCAGCTAATGAGAAAGCCAACATTTGTCGATTTATTTAACTGATGGCGACAAAATTGACTTGGTACCCACCGTTTGATGAACATACAGGAGATGAAAAATCCTTTCTACACAATTAACCTGACAACTCTTGTTTTGCCATGTGCATATCCCAACTACAATGAGCTGTTGCAAATATCATTCAGAAAGTACTTTAATTACGCTTGAAACTGTTTATCCGTTTGAACGCCATTTTCTTCCTCATGGACTTTATAGATTTTCTCTAAAGGAAATTCGTTTGCTTTCAATATTTATTTCATATGTGCTAATCTATAAGCAGACTGAAAAAAAAAAAAAAAAAAAAAAAGATTGTGTGAAGCAGAGTTCCATAAGGAGTTAAAGTCCAATAGAAATGACTAATCCAACCAGCTATGCCGAGCCCTTTAGAGGCAGCATGTAGAAAGGTTATCTAAGGTTTCCCGTAACAATGTCTAAAATACATTCCCAATGGGCTTTAGTGCAACCGACGATACAAACACTATTAAGTGATTAGTTTGCGTTTTGAATCCTCAAAATGTCAACGCTGCAAAAGGAGGTTACCAATGTGCAAGTTAAAGAATAGTTGGGCTTTAATGCAACAGACGATACAAACACTATTAAGTGATTAGTTTGTGTTTTGAATCCTCGAAATGTCAATGCTGCAAAAGGAGGCTACCAATGTGCAAGTTAAAGAATAGTTGGGCTTTAATGCAACAGACGATACAAACACTATTAAGTGATTAGTTTGCGTTTTGAATCCTCGAAATGTCAACGCTGCAAAAGGAGGTTACCAATGTGCAAGTTAAAAAATAGTTGGGCTTTAATGCAACAGACGACACAAACACTATTAAGTGATTAGTTTGCGTTTTGAATCCTCGAAATGTCAACGCTGCAAAAGGAGGCTACCAATGTGCAAGTTAAAGAATAGTTGGGCTTTAATGCAATGGACAATACAAACACTATTAAGTGATTAGTTTGCGTTTTGAATCCTCGAAATGTCAACGCTGCAAAAGGAGGCTACCAATGTGCAAGTTAAAGAATAGTTTTGGAACACTGAAAGCTGATCATATACCTTAAAAGTATGAGAGGTTGGCGAGATGCTCCAACATTCAACCGGGCAGTGGATCTCCTAGCTCACCCAAAACAATATCTGAAAGACTTTTATAAGGTTAAAAACTGAACAAACTTACATAGTCCACTCAGTTTGAACATTTTCTGGTTGGTGAATCATGTGTTAATAAATGATGGTAGAAGGCTTGTTGGTTCTGATGCCCCCACTATTTTGGTTGTCATCTCCTGGGAAAAAAGTGGTTTGCTGGACTCGAAACAGAAGCCTTGATAAGTATGCTTCCTCCTCCTACCAAGTTTTGCTGGCTAACACTTGGGCTTCTGAGATTTATCTGCTTGATAACGCCGTAATCAAGCAAAAAGGTGGTCCCGGCGGGGCTCGAACCCGCGACCTTCGGCTCATAAGACCAACGCTCTAACCAACTGAGCTACGGGACCGATCTGTTAATGCGCTCCTTAACGTTTTACTCATTCGTTAAATCCATAGAAATTTTGCCTCCTACTCAAAAAGCTGTCCATTCTGTTTTCCATCTCTCCACTTTTCCAAAAGAAACGCCAGATAATCGATAGATTGAATCTCTTTTCAGAACTTCTCCTTTTAGCTTCTTTTCTTTGGACCAATTTGGCGTAAAGCTTTTTGTTTTCCTTTTCCTTTTTGGCAGAGGTCATATTGATTGCTCATAGCAGGACGCAGTAGATGATGTTGGGATCACGCCATTTTTTCCACTGATCACTCATGGCAGGATGCACTACATGATGCTAAGACCATGCCCTTCTTTTCCACTGACGGCTCACGACAGATGGTGCTCATCTTCTCCTAAGTTTCAGCTCATTGAACCTTTGATCGTTAATTTGCACAGTCTACTCTCAGCAGCTATTTGATCTTAACATTGTCTCTGGTTCTACAGCCCGATAAACTTCTCATTGGTTTTTTCCTCTCTATATTGCTCAAGTTTGTTTCCATGAATTTGATTGCACCAGAATCTAGTCAGTCCATACAGTACTGTTCATAGTTGTCTGCTTGCTCATCTTATCATTCTATGCGGTTTTTCATACTCATAAAGTGATGGAAGTGATTTGATCTCCACAGGTGGCTGCTGATTATCTATGTTGCCAAACCTGATCACCCATCCTCTTGATCTTGTCATCCATCGAAACTTATCTCTAATGTTCGAAAGGCATTTTTAGTAGTGCTTGCCATCATGGTCTTCTCTTTTCCTCCTCTTTTTTCCGCTTGGGTTCATGAGAATGATGGTGAAAGCAGCATGTACCAATCTGACACAAAGTTAGAAAGTGCTCGAGGATCATCCAAAGCCTGACAACTTTTTGTTAATATTTTTCAGACTTATTTGTTTGTTTTTACATCAGCATGACAAACTTGAGAAATGTGAAGGTAGATGGGGAAGGGATCGCTTTTGGGCAGCAACAATGAACTGCCAAATTTCATTGCAGAATGGCATCATCTCATAAGATTTTCACGATAGAGTTTATCAATACAGAATAGCTCATGATGAACATAATCAAAAGAGAACCATACACTCCTATTACGTATTCTTTGTGAATCAGAAGCAGCAATTCCAAACAGGATCCTTCACACTTCTTCTGATTAAGTTGTTAAGGACGATCCTTAGTGACTGATGTTCCTTCCTGAACTATAAAAGCATGAAATGTTATTCTGACTCTAATTAGCTCCTTGAGAAAAAAAGATCAGAACTATGATATTGATCGGACATTCTGTCGGGTCTTGATTCAGTTCACCATATTGGAGGGGCATCTTTAATCATCCGATTGACATTAAACTTGGGTATCTAAATCCAATTGTAAGCGAATTGATCCAAATATGAACATTGTAATAGTCGGATCCACACTCAGTACTGCCTTCTTCCCATTAGAGGTCATTAAGTCTGAAGAGTCAGTGTGCAATAAGACCTGATTCAGTAATATTCCTACACCCAAACTGAATTTGAGACGTTGAATCCTGCCATTTTGCAATTCGGAATCCAAAATCTGACTCGGAACCCATAACCCTGTGCCCATCTAGGCATGAATAACTAAACGTAATACTTCAGTGTGACACTGATCAATCAAGCGAATGCGAAGAACTTTGCCATTATGTTAATCTAACCTGTGTAAGGAATTCACAGAATTTTTTTCCTCGGCAAACTCATAGCAAATACATCTTTCTTCAAGAATATTATAAATTTCATTTTCTATTTAAAATCTGACTCTCTATTCGACCCAGATGGTGCATTTTCTTTAAAAAGATTGAAATTAGATGCAGAAGAATCTGGATTGGAATTAATCACAGATGCGGGCAAGTTCTTGCAGCATTGGAATCAAGTTAGTAACCAAATACAATAATCTAAATAGATTGGGGATGATTCAGTGGTACTAAGTTGGATGATCACCTTTATGTACACACTTCTTGAACAAGCTTGTTTTGATCCACAAGTGACCCCATTTCACGTCCAAGCCAGGAAATGCTGATAGCATATTCTGATAACCTTGCACCATGATTCAAGCCCATGTCTCCTATCAACAGGATGCCTGAGTAATGGTTTCTCCATCAAACACAGGTGTCTTTTCAAAAGGACCAAGAAAAAATCCACATGCTTGCGACAGTTCAGAATCGAACAATATCTTTTCACAATAATCACGGGATAATGATTTCCTTTTCTTTTATGCTTGAGAGCTAGAAAGATAAAGTTGGAAGGGGACTGCTACGCGAAGCTGGTGAAAGATGCCTGATTGATTGCTCGACTGTGAGTTCACTTCAGCCCTAAAGTGGAATTGCGATGCTTCGCATCAGCTAGGGTTACGTATATACGAAGTCTGCTTCGGTTCTGGTGTATTGGATCTGTTTAGAAATCAAGTGGTGCAAACCTCCAATGAGCCCAACCAGAGAATTTATAGCAGAACACTAGAGGTTTCAGAAAAAATTTAGTGCATATATATGTGTTGTATGTGTCTATTTACATATATGATGATCTTAGCTTCCATGGGTTCGTAAAACCTAATATCTAGAAATTATTTTTTATGATTTTGTTGTTTCTATCTACTTAAAAAACAACTGTATAAGAAACGTATATAGAAAATGCATAATCCGTGGAGTATATATAAACATAATTCTATGAATTTTAAACTCAATAGCTCGAGTTTTCCGAACTTATAGAATCTACTTTGTAAATTGGAAGAGCACTTTTTTTTTTTCCGAACTTTTTTTTTGTCTTCTTCTCTTGCGGTTCCACCTGTGCCTGTTTGCTGCATACTTGAGCATGTAGGTGTCAGGGGAAGTCCTCCACGTGTTTGAATGGGGATGTCCGAGACAAACCTTCTTCTCTACCATTCAAGCCTTACTTAAAAGGCCTTCAGATTTTGAGTCCCATTGAGTTTCCCCTTTGTCAACGATGAAAAAGTGTAGATCTAAGCTTTGACTTAATATGGTTAATATGTTGATCCATAAATTTTGATTGTGAATATCCGTCACATCAGTAAACGCATGAACAGAAAATCAAATCTTTAGTTTCCAAACATGCCTTTAGTAGGAAAATCGACAACTTCGGGTAATCTCCAAAAGGGAATAATGTAATGTATTTTTCCCTAGTTTTAGTTTTCCATCTTTTCATTCAAACAATTAAATCTATTTCTCTCTTCATCCAATATATTTTCAAAAGTCGAACATTCAATAAGAAAAATAAACACAATAGTTGAGTATTCATTGAGGAGAGACATGAAGTCAACTGTGTGATCAAACTGTGTAAAGAGAGTTGTCAACATCGAGTAACTGGAAATTTCAGTCTCAACAAAGAAACAAATTATGTTGTAAGAGTCACACTATGTAAATGACAGATCGTGTCGGCCAGAATTGCCAACCGCTAAATGTTTTCTTAGTTCTTGGCTTTTTAAATTTTACTTTTAGATGAATTCATAAACAATATTTTCAAAAAATCATAAATTATCAATTTCTTTCCAAATAAGGCAAGTTCGTGGTGCTAAGAGTTCTACGAAAAATTGCAGAATTGCAGGTCACCTAATACTTGTGCTTGAATGAAAGAATGCAATACAAGGGCTTCCTTGGTTCCACTCTTGCTCAAATGCACTTAACTTCGAAGCTTAGATATGATTCGATAAATTAGGTCCACTATAATTGCGTCTGAAAGAGATAGAAAAACAAAGAGTAAGGCTCAACAGCAGGAGGATTAGAAAGGAGGCAATGCAGCAGGACAACAATTACAACACGGTTCTCATAAGGCAGACCAGAGAGACAGGGCAGCAGGTTGGTCTTCTCAATTTTACTTCATCAACTGGCTGTTGCCCATCTAAGTTCTTCTCATTGCTAAATCAGAGAGAAGAACATAGCGTCGAGTAGAGAAGAGTTGAAGAAAGAAAAGAGGATAGCGTCGAGAAGAGAAGAGTTGAAGAAAGAAAAGAGGGTGCAGTAGTATGAATGGCTCTCACGAAAGCCAAAGCAAGATTTTTTATCTCATAGAGTCTTATGTGTTCTTCTTCCATAACGGGCTCCTTGCGAGTTTCCTCAATTCGAATAGTTTGAAATTGCGATGGCAGCTATAAAGAGCAGCACGGCTGTAGCACTCATGGAGTTTCTGCGCTAGAACCAGCTAGCTATGTATCATTGCGTAACAGCTGGTATCACCAAGTATGCTTTATATCGGCTCCTCTAACCAACAAAGTAGGGCTGATGTAGGCTCCTCTACCTAGGGGTGCGCATCGGGTCAGGCCGACCCGGTTCGGAACCGACAATATTGCGGGGCCGGGCTGGGCCGGGTACTGGGTCTGGCCACTAAAAGTCAGGCTCAGTCCGGACCATTTGGCGGGCCGAGCTTGCCAAAGGGCCCCAACAACCTTTTCTTCTTCAACGGCTCCAACAAAACCCTAACCCTGAATTCTCCAACCGCGTCCACGATAGGGAGACGGGAAGGGACAGGGAGAGGGAACCAGAGGGGGAGCGGGAGCAGAAAGGGAGAGGGGGAGCGGAGAGGGAGGGGAGCGAGCGGGGGACGGAGAGGGAGAGGGGGAGCGAGCGGGGGACTGAGGCGGAGAGGGAGACGGGAAGGGAGAAGGAGCAGAGAGGGAGAGGGAGAGGGACACCGGAAGGGAGAGGAGGAGTGGAGAGGGAGGGGAGTGAGCTGAGCCGGGGACGAAGGCCGCCTGACCACCCGAGGGCAGGAGTCGGGTCGGGCCGGGCCAGGTTTTCCCCGGCTCGGCGTCGGGCCCGGCTCGACGCCCAGGCCTGGCTCTCTACCCAACAAACTTATATCTATATCTTGGAGAAATTGGTAGGTGCTACACATTTAGATGCTAAATAGATAAAAAAAACAAGTTCAACCATTCATCTTTTCTTCAAAGGTAGTTGAGAGAAAAATATGGAAAAAAATCATTTTCTCAAAGATCATGAACTGAAATTGTTTCTCATTCGTGTAAGTAACGTCTTAGTGTCTAACACATACCATTTTCTTTTAGATATTACTCAAATTTGTATCTTTTGGTGTTTCCCCCAGAAAAATATATAGAACGTTTTTTTTTTAACCTCTTTTTTGATTTAAAGAGCCTACAGGTTTTTCGTATAACATGGAAACCCATTTGGTTCACACCTCCTGCTGTTATATACAGTCGAAGGAAAAATTCAGTTTCCTTGACAGTCTAAACAACATGCAATAATTAAAACCCACGCCTAAGTTTTTCAACGTTAATGTTAAAAGGGCACGTTAAACTTTTCAATTTGCTAATGAAACATGGATAGAAATTTATTTCTGTGAGGCCAACCTCTAAGTAAAACTTAGTATTTTGCCTTCTGAAAATCATAAGAAATAAGTCTACTTTTGCAAATACACCAACTTTTTCTTTCATGACTTTGTATCGCTGATAGAAAAGAACATCCGATACTTTACTAATTTTGTTGCAAGTATCAAACAATTAGTTCAGATATAATCGAACATGACCGTTATAGCATCATTCCTCACAAACTAATCAACATTAATGACATTTTGGTAATTTAGCCAACTTAAATCAGTGATATCCTAAAGTTTAACCGACACAAAGTTATGTTTTGATTAACAATTGCGAAACTGATCAGGCCGTATATATTTTACAATAGTAAAAAGCTATGTGTTCTTTAATTATTGGCAAACCTTAAGCATCTATAGAAGATTTCCAACTACAAAAAGTTAGTTAAAGAAGGAAAATGTAGTTTGTTTAAAGCCACAGCTGAAAGTATTAAAATTTGATATCTAAGACTTGAAATCATGGCGGATGAGATTGCCTTAACACACACACAAGTGGCCTTCCTTAAAATAATGTCACTCCATGCTGTATATTACATTTTACTCCCGAAACCACCTCGATTCTTCACAAATTATGCTGCATTGACCAAAAATAAATTAATGTAAAAGCGACATGACTTGATTTTGCACTTAATTGTACGTATTTCTCCATATTTAACTAAAAGAGGGCAATTTCAACTTGCATGTATATAAATATATGAAGAGAAAGAGAGAGAGAGATGTGGCAGACACTTGAAAGTAAATAGGCCATTTTCATAATCTGATCAACTTTTTCTCCTTCTTTAAAAATTAAATGAGAGGATCATTCTTGATGAGTATAATATAGACACACGCACACACATATATATTAAAGAGAAAAAGGAAAAGTATGATTATGAAGGGTCACTAACAATGGCATATCTATCCAATGAAACCTTAGGAATGAGGAAAAACCAAAAGGTAAAGGGAAGAACAGGTTGGGATCAAGAGGGCCCCAAAACCGCCCTTCCTCTCCCAATCTTGTCCACAATCCATGTATCCGTCCATCAATATGGAAGAGCATCCCATGAGAAAAAGACGACAAAAAGGAGTTCCTGTCCGTATCACCCTCTAAACAATAGATAGACGACCCCACCCTCCCTTTCGTGGTCGGTTTGGGTTCTATATATATATATATATATATATATATATATATGTTATTCATGATCCGCGTGTATCGGTTGGTGAGCTTAAGAAATATGCTGGCCATAAAATATGAAGAATAGAAGCACACTATCACTGTGGCTGACTCATAGATCATCGTATGTAAATTGTTTTTCTCAGGAAAGCAAACAGCTACTTAGGAATTGAGTTAAATATATAATTGTTTATGTCGCAACTTGTAAATCGTATGGATGATTGAAGTAATGAAATGACCCCTGCCTGCAAAAACACAAAGGGAAAAGGGCATGTGCAACTTAGAAATTTGACTACAGACACTTGATCTTGATATGGTTGTGCTGGGCGATTAGGGTTTCCTACCTTTTGTCAAACTAAGAGCTTTTACTGCATATGTTCCTTTGTGTCTAGAGTCTGTACAGTCTTTTGCTTTGCTTGTGTATTTTCTTTCACTAAATCATTGCTTATGCTTCTTCACTTGTAAGGGAGTACCCTCTTATCGGTGTAAGTGTGATGTTTAAGGATTCTATGTTTTGGGTGGTTGGCATTATAATCCTTGTAAGTCACTTCGGTCATCTTGTAAGTAAAGTTGAGATTATCCTCATTTTCTTACCTTCCTCATGATGTATAAGTTTCCAAGATGAATACATTGCAGACTTTCTTTATTCACACTGTTTTCTTTATGCACTTGTTTCCTAAAACGATCTTTGTGCCCCCCTTTCTGTGGTTTGAAGGTTGACGGGAATCAGGTTTTTATCGTGCCACGCGAACCGAAGGAGTCAGCCCGTGACAACATGTGTACAAAGAAATGGATGACCTCTACTCTCAAATTACGTATTAAACTAATTTATTTGGATCGAAGAGTTAGATACAATACAACATATTGACTGATCATGAGTTACATATATGGTTTTGGATCATATCATAAAGTTTAATTGTTAGTGATTAATCCTATATTGAGCTTTTCATGTGAACACATTAAATGTAAAACACCATGTAGATTGATTGTGAGTCATTTGATAATCTTGATGTGTATGGAAACTAAGAAAATTTAAATTTAGGAGATGATTTTTTGCTGTAATTTTCAAATATGAGCCTCACCTTTTCCATTTGTTAAACTGGGTTTAAGTTTCAGTAACAATTGTCAAATGATGGTTCACCTTTACCATTGCTTTTTAAAATTTGTTAAAATATGATTTAGGATTAAAAAGTAACTTTCATGTGCTTTTTTTTTAACTGAAATATAATGACTATTTTTCTAATTAAAAAGACTGTCCGAAAGTGCAAGCCTTCATATGTTTTGTAGCATGTCATGCACAGTTAAAATGGTGGACCTTTTTTTGTCATTTGGCATCAAAGGTGAGAAGCCAAGCACGATAAAGTTTTCCTTTAATATGTTCTCATTTTGAAATTGCATTGTAAAAATAATATGCATTTAAAAAAAAATGTATGTTCTTCTAGCATTTCTTATTACAATCCGAAGTTTATCAGTCACAAAATGCATCATACTTAGGGATTTATAATGAGTAGAATGAACTCGGACTGTCTCGAACTCAGCTCGACTCATTTATTTGTTTACTAAACAAGTTTAGCTGGAGCTTCAATTAAAACTCAAGTTATAAATGAGTCGAGTCCAAGTTAGATAAACTGGGTTTTTTGAAACTGCTCTTGTCTTCCATGTTTGTTAATCTTTAGGGTATGTCAGTCATTTGTGATGAATTAAACAATTAAATTAATAATGCTTTATATATTCTAAACCATTTAACTTTACTAAGATGAGTTTCATTCAATTCTTTTTTCACTTTGTTTTTTTTTTTCACTTTCTTTAACTTGAGCAAGAAACGGAAGCATCGTCATTTTCAGTGTTCCGATCCGTTCGTGTTTGTTGTTTCTCTTTTGTTCTTTTTCTTCTTTGTGCAGACGATTTTTTTTTTTTTTTTTCTTTCGTTTTCCTTCTCGTGGCATCAACAGGACCCAAGGAGATCAGAAAACAATATAGAAGAAGATACGGGAGCGGAAGATGAAAACGATTGGCGGTGTTCTCTTGTTCGGTCGATTCATATTCTGAGATCAATGGTCCAGCAAATATTCCTTATTTTATATGATCATGAGTCATGACAAAGAAGGGCCTGATCCGATCATGTCCTTTGCAACTACTTATATACTCTTAAATATATATATACAACTTATTATGGCGTCCCCACCATTCTCAAAACATACCTGAGAGGGGCTGCATCCTTCTGTTGCTTGTTTAATGGCCACTGTTCAGGAAGATTTGGCCATTGCCATCGCTTTCCCTGCATCAAATGCTAATTACAGGATCCGTAGCGAAGGGGTTCGTGAAACTTGTTCGTCAACAGTTCCTCTTTTCCTTCTCCATTATGAGGAAAATAACACAAACGAGAGATGCAAGAGAGAGCGAGAATGGCGGGCGATGATGAAGAAGATGGGGATGAAGACGATAAGAGGATGGCCTGACGGGTAAGGTATATCCTGCAGATGGGTGGGTGAGAAAGCTATAGACGACGGAAAGGGCAAGGGAAAAGAGGAAGGAAAGGTGAAAGGGACGGGGCAGAGATTCTGGACAAAGGGAGTGGGCCGCTTTTGATTGCGGGCGTGCAGCCCCCCACCGGAAGCTGGCGGCGTAGTGCGTGTGCGGCCATGGCTGCGTCAACTTTATTTTTTTTCTCTTCTTTTTAACAATCAAAGAGTTGGATGATCAATCATAAATTTGATGTAAAAAAAACATGTTTTTGTTCACATCCCAATGAAAACTTCGAATACATTTAAAACTCGATGAATTTAAATGATCGGCAAGAAGAAAACCTAAAAAAGTTAGTTTTTAAAAATCTAGTATAACAACTAGACCCGTTCTTGGGCTCGGGTCTCTGGTTCGACCGATCTCAATTCGCCTCCTAGCAGTTTGGCTTTAATCCCAAAAAGGGTAGGAATCAAGACACTTATGGTAATAATCTCTTTTATAAACCCTTGAAGATCCCTCACAATCTTCGACTGAGGTGTTGCAATCCACCCTCTTAAAGCACACGCGTCCATGTGTGTGGGACCCCAAGTCCGAGTGTTGAACTACCATTATGGCAACCTGACCCACTCTTGGGTTCGGGCCCTTGGTTTGGTGGATCCGAATCCGGCCCTAAAAATGCTATGAACTAGGACAATCATTTATGGTAACGACCTTCTTTATAAACCCTTAAAGATCCCTCACAATCTTCGATACATGACTAAACTTCTGAAGTGTTACATGCAGTAATTTGATTCTATTGAGTGCTAACTCTCTCATAAAAGATTGACAAAAACTGATGGGTATGCCGTTATTCAGTAAGTTCTAATGAAGCCCTTAACTCCCAAAGGAAAGAACAATAAAGACTTCCACACTTCTTAAGGCGGCTCCCACTTACCCAAAATTTAAACAACTATGTATATAATTTTCAAGAAACATGTCAGTTGAAAGATGATATTTAGCAAAAGGAAACTCCTTCAAATTGTAAGAAGATCGTCTACTTTAGCTTTGGAAAGACAAGGCCTACCCAAAGCTAGGACAACCGGATTCTCTCTCACGTTTCTCTTTCTTTTATTGTCTTTATTAAATAATAAAGTATTCACTACAAGAAAAAGATTAAGTGAATGTAGTTTCAATTTTCAGGATTCTAGAAATCGAAACTTTATAAACTAAATTTTTTATGAACTAGTTTATATATATATATATTGATCCTAGCTAACAACCTTAATTCAATTATAGCTCCACAACTCTGTCCCGCTTCACATTTAACCATCAGCTAGTATTAACCACATGACAAGAACATAAAAAGGGAATCACCAAAGTGTACTTAAAAATGAGCTGAGAGAAATAATATCTACTATATATGCGCCACCATTCATTTTTTGCTTCACAAACAGTGACAGGAAAAAACTTGCAGTTAAAAGCAAGAAAGCAATCGGTGAACATACATTTAAGCATCATTTTTCATTCAGCAAATATATAAGACACAAGGGATCCAAAAAAGACAAGCGGATCCTGATGGTGGTGGGCACGGTGATCAGAGGGCACCGTTCGGGGGAGGACCACATGGACGAACCTCACACAGCGAAGTATATTCATATATATAACGGAGCAGAAGGAAGGAAGAAAAGCAAGGAAGAAAGGAAGAGGAGGGCCCTTTCTGTCTGCGTTGGATAGCTACCTCACTCCCCACTTTACGCACTCCAGAAACAACTCCATGTCGAAAGGGGCCGGATGAGGGGCCGCGCTCTCTCTTGTGCTGGGCTTTCTTTAATCTCAAAACAGACATCCCAATCACGCCATCAAAACCCACCGCATCCTCTGCAAAAATTGATCCTTTTCTTTTTCTTCTCAGACTGACAGCTTATATATCCCATGGTAATTGAGTTATTGACCCTTCTGAAACAAGCTAATCGTATTCACATTTTACTACCTTCCTTCCTCTCTCTGATAGTGAGGAAGAAGGCCCACCTTCCAAGCCAATCCTCTAAAATCAGGTAACAATCTACAGACCGTTAGCCTTTTATTTTTCACTTAGCGTTAAGGAAGGAAGGTAGCTTAGATTGACGCTCTGTTTTTGTGTTTCCTGTGTGCGTAGATGGCTTTTGAGAAAGGGGGAGAGCGGGTCATCCTCAATTTTGTTATTTAACGTCTTAGCCAGCATTAATTGCAATCACGCAGTTAGCTCTCTCTTTTTCTCGACAACAAAGCCAACAAGAAAAGGAAATTACCATAAAATAAGCTATGATATGAAGCATGGTGGGGCGCCTGGATTTTTGTTCCTCTTGTCTTTATACGCAGATTAGCCTCGTTATCATCAGTATATATATGTATCGCACTTCCGGCGTTCACCCCATGGCAGTGGAGAGCGAGTTCTTTTGTACATTTTTCTTTTCCAAACACTACGTTGAGAATGGCAGAGAAGGCAAGTATTCGAGCCTTCGACAGCCAAAGAGATGCTCTTATGGTAGAGGAGTTAGAGAGTAGATGTGAAGTAGGCCCGAGCGGCAGCTCTTTCCTTCTCTCTGACTTGATGGGCGACCCCATCGCCAGGATCCGCTACTGCCCTTTGTACACCATGCTGGTACAAGTCCTCCTCTAGCTCTACAAACGCACAGAAAAAGAGAGAGAGGAGTCTTCTTTCTGTTAATTCTACTTACCACTCAATCATATCTGTATCTGCTGCTGATTTTACTGATCCATCTCGACTCTGCACAGGTTGCTGACTTGAATGACGAGTTGGTTGGCGTGGTCCGGGGCTCCATAAAGACAGTGGTGACCTGCGCCCACTCCCCGACTCAGCTGGCCAAGGTGGGCTACGTCCTCGGCCTGCGAGTCTCGCCGCAGCACCGCCGGAAGGGCATAGCCCATCAGCTGGTCATCAGCTTAGAGAAGTGGTTCGTCTCCAATGGCGCAGAGTACGTCTACATGGCCACGGAGAAAGACAACCTTGCCTCGGTTAAGCTCTTCACCGAGAAGTGCCACTACTCCAAGTTCAGGACACCCTCGATCCTACTGAACCCAGTGAGCTACCACACTAAGAGAATCCCTTCCAGCTTCAGGATCGTGAAGCTCAGCACAGACCAGGCAGAGTTCCTTTACAGGAAGCAGATGGGCTCGACCGAATTCTTCCCCGCCGACATCAACCGTGTTCTTGCGAACCCACTGAGCCTGGGGACCTGGGTGGCCTTCCCGAGAGGCGAGACTTGGGATAACATGGGGAAGCCGCCGCAGAGTTGGGCAGTCTTGAGTGTGTGGAACAGCAGTGAGCTGTTCAAGCTGAGGGTGGAAGGTGCACCAATGGCCTGTGCTCTGTATGCTAGGAGCTGTGGGGCTATAGACCGAGCCTTCCCTTGTTTCAGGCTCCCTGCATTTCCTGATCTATTCAGCCCATTTGGGTTCTACTTCTTGTATGGTTTGCATGGCCAGGGGCCCAAGTCAGGGTCCCTTATCAGGGCACTCTGCAAATTTGTACATAACATGGCTGCTAGAGAGAGTGAAGATTGCAGAGTAATTGTGACTGAGGTGGGTGGGCAGGATGAGCTGAAGCATCACATCCCACACTGGAAGAAGCTCTCTTGTTCAGAGGATTTATGGTGCATCAAGAGGTTGGGTGGTGAGAGGTCCTGCTGTGCAAAGGAGGGGAAGGACTGGACCAAGAGCCCGCCACCTCACTCCCTTTTCGTAGATCCACGAGAAGTTTGAACTGCAAGTGGCGACCACTTTGTCCCACTGAAATCACAATCCTTCACTATCATCTTGTTCTTCACTTTCTTCCGTTTGTTTTTGCATTTCTTTTCCCTCTCTCCTGTTCTTCTTAAATATTGCCTCTGTTATTGCTAATTTTTGTGCCTGCCTAAGTAATCTCTCCATCTTTTACCTCTGCACTTCGTGAAACCAGTAGAATCAGAGCAAATCAAATGATGATTGAAATGAATCATTGTAATTGATAATGGCGTGGAGTGGACTCATATTGGATCCACCAACATGCATGATATGGAAGCTGGACAGGAGTAGATTTGGTTCAGTCCTGGGCAGCTAAGCAGTCCCAAATGTTAACAAAAGAGGAAAGAATATGCACGGATTAGTCCACAATCCAATCTTCGTGCTGCCATTTTTTTAGTGCTGATGACTAGATTGTTCATTACTGGTTGGGCACATTACTGGAAGCTGCTAAACCAGTTGTGAGAAGGGTCAGTGGCAAAAGTTCAGAACGTACGTTAAAAGAACAATCAAACAAGCAAATTTTAAAGATAAACTGGAGTTTCTTTGAGGGCACCTTTTTATATTTTTCTTTAAAACATCAGTGAAATAAGTACGTTAAAAATATTCTAAAAAAATACAGCAACAGGCTAAAAGAAAAAGAAAAGGAAAAGGAAAACGCAGCGTGATGATAAGATCTCCGAACATCTGAAACACATAATGTATTCAAAGTTGGAGTTTCAAAAGGCTGGCAATATAAGGAGCACATAGCTGGAAGTCCTTGAATGTTGGCAAATTGAAAGGGCTCGCTGCAGACCCACCCACTGGGCCCGGACACAGACAAGTTTATCTTATATGCTCTGCAACTGCAGCCACTTCTATTTTCTCACATACAGAGAGTTGTCAACTTCAATGGCAGTTTCGTCTGACCCCTAGCAGAGAAGGGCCCGATCCAAGAGTCTAAGTGGGTCTGTTTGAGAGTGAAAGCTCACTGGAGTGTGATTTGGTTTCTTGTGCAGGCACTGCTTTTAGCAATGGCTGATGCTTTTGGCTCTCACCCATGGCTCTCTCCCCACTCTGTCTTGGTTGTTTCCTCCACTTGCCGATTTTTATAAGGCTGGCAACGGCCGAGCATCAAATCTCAATTCACCAAAGAGGGAATCCATTTCCCTTTGTGAATGTCACAGACTCTCCAATGTACTGCATTTCATTCCAAAAACCAACATGCGGTGCATATCAAAGAGCCGTTCATATCAAGGAACTTGATGATGATGATGAAAAGAAAAGGTGTCCATTTCATTACGCCAAAAAAAAAAAAACCAAAAGTTGACAAGGGCAGGCACTACATTCTATCTCACAGAAATTAGGCATAATGTAGATTAAAAGTGCTTGCATGAGATTTCTGAAAGATGCTTACCCCTGTGTCTGTTAGTGAAGATCAGTGAGGCTCAACCTGGCTCATGTCTGGTGAGAGAGATTTTGACGCTGATAGCTGCGACCTACCACAGCCTTAACAAAGACAAAAACAGAAAAATAAAAGAAAAAGAGAAAGAAGAAACTAGCACCTGCCTACTCGATACATCATGAACTAAATGTAATCAGCAGAAAATACAATAAACGTTCCCCACAAGCATAGTCCATTATGTCTCCCATTTAATAATTGGAGATTCTTTTTTCCACCATGTGTGGCTTCTATAAATAAAATTCCGCCTTTTGGTGCACTTTCTTTCCTGTGCAACATGCGGCCAATGTAAGCTCAGAGATTATCAGGTCACCGTTGTCTAATAGGGTGACTCAGCACAACCAATATTATTACTACTAATAGGAGCTCGGACAAAGAGTGGAGACATACAAAGTGGACCACTTGAGCAAAAATGGGTGCTTGTATGGATGATTCCTCCAAGGTTCATATTGATTGGTGTAAGAGAAGTGGCACTGCTCATTATTATTGAACAGTTCAGTGCAACCTGAATTATGTTCTCTTTGAAAGAGAGGACAGGACAATCATCTACAATCGGCAGAAGAATTAACGGTGCCAATTAAAATATCCTGCCTGTGCAGATAGGAAGCCCTTGAACAAAACCATCTGATGACATAGCGACACATTTATGCAAGAAAACAGAAACATAAAGCGCAGACCGTTCTTCTTAGGTTTTTTGGAAGATCTGTTGCTCATGAAACAAGGTGCTCAAGCAAATTGAATTGTAATAATGGAGCTCAGTCAAAGTGCATGGAAATTATTGAAATCCTACAGGAAACCTCTGGTTCTTACGTCATACAATGCCGTGAAGAAGTTTGATTGTAGAGTAACCTTTATGCTATAGTGTAGATCTAACCAAATTCATTTCAATCCATTTTTTGCCAAATCCAAAAGATTCGACCTTCAAAAACATACAAAAGAATGGACTGCGCTGTGATTTTAGAAGGGTAAAATCTAGCACTGTTTGTAGCTTTCTTTTTGCTTTGTTCATTTCACATCTTACCGAAATGTTTCCTCCTGGAAACTTTTTCAGTTTCCTAAAATTTGTCCAACTCAGAAGCCAGGCTTGAACATAGGCTAAGTTTGGTACTTTCTGTGTTTGCCATTGAAAGGAATGGGCCAAAAGCATTGAGGATGGTCTGGTGTAGGAAATGTAATCATCAATCAAGAAGGTGGTGCAGGTTTGATTTGACACTATACTTTAACAAGCAAACTGCAAAAATCTGGCCTTCTTGTTATTACCATGCCAATAAGTGCTCTGCTCAAATTTGGTGGCAAAGAGTTGTGAATGACATCAAGTTGATGAAACTTCAGGAGGAGAACCACAGAATACTGTTACAAACAAAGTGAATATAGCCACTACTACAGGCCAAGCTCTTGACCTGACTGTGGAAAAGAGTGGCCATGAGCATGAATTCTTCCCAATGGTTTGGATATTTAGTGGGTTTCTCTCAACATCATAAAAGGAAAGGGAAAAATGGAAGAGCATGTAAACTTCCATTGATTGGGCTTCTCCAAGATAATGTTGTAGTAGGCCGTCAGGGATATGTTCGACCCAATACTAATCCGTTTCAGTGTAAGTGCTGCTCTGCAAATCAAGTTCTGAATACGTGAGATTTGATTGTCACAACCAAACTGAGCTTTCATAAAGGAGGAAAAGAAAGACATTGTTATTTTCATCAGTGGCTGATGAAATCAAATCAATGCACCAGTAATATTGCAGAAAGCAATGAAAGCCGGTTTGACAGAAAAATTTTGAAGGGTCTGTTATTTAGTGAATTTCTCCGCTCAATCCCCTTCTGCTTTACAACTAGGCATGACCATGGCACAGTTCGAAAGACACTTTTGGCTTGTCTTCTTTATCACAATTAACGTTATGGCCATTATGATCGTATCACAATCATAGTCATTATCATATTATTGTTATTCGCTACTGTTATAGCACCACTTGATTATTAACTCTCAGATCCAATCTTAGGGCATACCATATAGCTGCACAAATGCTAAAATGTAAACGGTTATATCACATGCTTCCAGGATGTTCGACTAGACAAGTTGACGTACTTAGGAGCGTGATCTGAAGGACGCCAAGATTGTGATTATTCGGGATCTACATCCTCGCTTGTACAGTGTGAATGGCAAAATTTAGTACAGACTCTGAGTAGGGGTGTTCCACGAGTCGGGGCTTGACTCGAATTCACTTAGTTAAGCTCGTCGACCTTGTCCTACCAGCTCAACTCGGCTCGTGTACAACCCTAACCCCGAATTCACTTAGTTAAGCTCGTCGACCTTGTCCTTGAGCTGTCCTACCAGCTCAACTCATTCGTGTACAGCCCTAACTGTGAGTGCCAGTAAAAAGCTCCAAGTTATCCTTTACATGCTCCTGTGCTGTGGCCTGTAATTTTCTGCAGTACTACTCTAAGCTGACAGTGGCAGATCTCGTACTCCGGCCAAGAGCCAGCCTGAGACAGTTTCATGCGTTTATTAGGTGGCAAGGCTCACCTATCACTGTTGTTCACATGGCATTTGTGATACTCACGCCAAATATCTGCCAATAATGAGTCCACAAGGTCCTGGAAACATTCACATTTCTATCGTCCAGATTTGGCCCAACTAAGCATAATGATCCAAATCCAATCTGAACTTGAGAACACTCTAAGCAGATCGTACACGATAATCCACAGTCCAGTCTTTATCTTGATGATGACTGAAGTCCTCCCAGGATGCCAGATGTGGAAGTGGCACAATTAGTTATGTAGCAGTCGCCCTCAATCTTTACATTGTAGCAATCTATTTATCAAACCTTTTCTACCAACTTGGCCTAAAGCTTTCTAAGTTGTATCACCTATATAGCAAGATATTACAGAGCTTCCCCAGAAGCTGTCTTGTCATCTTTAATACCCTGATTTGCATAATCAGTATGCTTCAAGAAGAAAATATATCGACATATATATATCAGTGGCTAGATGCTTTACTCTTGAAAATATGCAGGATACACTAAATTGCATGCAATAAGCAGCTTCTGGAAATAGAAGCTCATAAGTGTTAACCTTTTGGTTTCTTAATGCAACCAAAAGCTCAGTAGTTCTGTCAGACCGTCAAATGATTCGTTAAAAGCAGCACTCATAGCAATTGTATAAGCTGAGAAGCCACGACAAATTCAGCAAGAGTTTGAATCTCTCTAAGAAAGTAGGCTACTGCTCTTCGAAATGCCCTAATTGGGTTTTGTTTGGTTAGACCAAATATTTAGAACTAAATTGGGTTTTCAGACGACTAGGAAAATGAAAATTGCATTTTTGTAAAACATGGAAGCAGAAAAACCAAGAGGCGACTTGGCCTTCAGAGCTGGAAAATTATTGGATAATTGAAACCCTAATGCACGGGGTAAAGGTGTGGCAATTGGGTTTCATTTCATTCTTTATAATCCAACAGACGCTTCTGGGTAAGTCCTCTCTCTCTCTCTCTCTCTCTCTCTTGGCTGCCAGCGACGGCTCTTCAAGATTCTAGTGTTTTCCAGCAGCATCCGTTTTTCCAGCTCTCGGCTGACTTGCTGCTTAGAGTCAAGGTAGATTTTTTGCTTTCCCCAACATCACATTCTTCTCTCCTTCAGTGGCAGAGCCGCGGCATTTGCACATCTCACTTGCCGGAGAAGGACGGCCGTGGCAAGGGCACTTGAAACTTGAAAGACTTCAGACAATCTGGGGACACATCATACATGCTCACATGGTAGCGGTGCTTCCCCCCTAACGAGTATTTCAGAAGGAAACGTTTCATTCTGTTCAGCGAAAATGGGGCCTTGTTCACCACACGCTAATTGTTCGACAAAATGCTTGACCCGGCGCGGTCCAACCTTCTATCATACAGGCGCTGGTCGTTGGATCCCAATCCTCCTTCAGTTTCAACCCCTAAAAAGATAAAAGAATTAAGATAACTAATCATTTAATAATTCCTGCATAAGTGTTTATAATAGATACAAAACTAATTTTTTTTATTGTTATGATCCACTCTCTTAAAGAACATGTGTGGGTAAGCCTGGGCATTGGGTCGACTCCGCCTGACACCCAAAACTTAGACTTGGGCCCGCGCGATACATAAAACCCGAGCTCGGTCTGATTAAATTTAAAAATATATATTTTTAATATAAAATAATATATAAATATAATTAATCATAATAAAATATTATAAATATATATGAAAATAATAAAATATATATTAAAAATATTATCAAGTCCAACCGAGCTTATTGGGCTCACCTAACCGGTGCCCAAGCTTATATATAGGACATCATGTTTGAGTGTTAAATTGACTTTGATATCACAATAATAACCCGACTCACTCCACTCTTCGTGCTCATGGTGTGCGGGTCTCAACCTGTCCATAACTGAAAAAGCAATAACTTAACATTCTCATTTATAAGTCCCTCAAGATTCTTTACAATCTTATACGAGATTAATCTTTTTAAAGTATGAAGTTACAATCATCCATTCTTAAAGCACACATATTTGGGCTAAGGGGACCCATGTTTGAGTGTTGAACCAATTCTGACACTATTCTAACAATCCAACCTACTCCCACCATTGGATTCCAGGTTCAATTTAATGGGTCTCAACCTGCTCTTTCGTAGCATTGATACTAGCTAAAAAAAAAACTAAAACCAAATACCACCAATCACTTAATAGTTAATGGTCTCATATCATATAGTTTCTCCGTTTTTTTTTCCCAAAATCTCATATCATATAGAAGTCCTCTAAAATTCTTAATAAATTTTCAGATCCATCCTCAGTCGGCTATTTAGGCATTCACATTCTTATCGAGAAAATATTTGCAGGCTTCATATTTCGATGAACTATCATCAATCTAGTTCAGACCACTGGCTACCTTCAGCACGTATTCTCGTCCAATTTTCTCGTAGATTGTACGCGCATAGGCCACACCAAGTCCGGCCTTGAGGCACGACTGGCTTTGTCATTTTAGATTAAGAGTGCAATCAGACCGCTTTTGCTTAATAGTCTGGTTCCGAGTTAAATGCACAAATAGAAAATCAAATTCGTTTGTTAACACAACCTTATTTAGATAACTAATGAAATTTGATACAAGATTCATTACAGAATCCAGATTCGGTTTCCAAGAATTGGTGTTCATTTTGGTAAAATTTGAACTGGAGATCGCATGAATAAACGTGGGGAACCTACCTCCCAGTAGATCCTTCATTAGAACTGGAGATCTTACAGTATTAAACTCATTAACAGTCCTAACTCGACCATCATCACATGCTGCCATGATTTAGACGATTTAGCCTTTTGTTCGTTAAAAGCTATGGGATATAATTGGATCTTGACTTGAGATATGTGGTTGTCGTGTATACGGGAACATGATCAGTTATTTGAATATATTCATAGTTAATTAAGCAAATTATTTGTTTAATTGAGCAGAAGCCAACAGGAGAAGCTCCCCACCAAGATCTCATGTTGGTAGTCCTCTTAATTTGACAAAATCGAATCAAATGTTCCGTGTTCTTCGGGAACCATGCATACCCATGTCAACAAAGGCGAAAATTACGCGACCTTCATTTCTAAGAATTGAATACTTGAAATCGAAGTTACCTCGCTAGATGATTCAAAGCCCTCTGACTAGCCAATGATCAGTTTTCTGAAGAAAAATAATGGAGAAACTGGAGTTTAATCAAAATATTTTAGTATTTATGAACTTAATGATCAGTTTTCTCAAGAAAAATAATCGAGAAACTGGAGTTTAATCAAAATATTTTAGTATTTATGAACTTACTTCTTAGCTTCCAACCACTGGAAGAAGGTAGCTAAAGAATTTTCAAATTTTCAAATTTTGAATTGGCCTTGGATAATAACATGGGTTTAGTGAGGCTGCTCCATATAACTCGACCTAGCTAAGTCCGACCAGTGAATTAAAGGTTTCAGAATGAGCTCCGTGGGCCATATGAGACCCCATGTATCTCCGCCCCTGACTGGAAGGACCAACTTTTCTGAGGTCGTTTATCTTCTCCTCACTGTTACAAACTTACAACAGTGAAAATGTCCAGCATCTAAAGAATCCTTTGGATCTTGAAAAGTCTAATATGGCTGGGATCTTTAATTCCACTTTAAATGCATGATCTTTGTGGGGATTCCGCAGTTAATAATACTGCTTCACTGCTTTGTAGTATGGGCAGAATGACATGTCTGCCTGCTTCTCAAACTGGATTTATGTCAGGCTTGACTGGGTAAGGTGAATGCATCTATACCAGTATATGATTTCAGAATTGAAGCTTAGTACTTTAGCCAGAAAGAGACATTAAATTAGTGGGGCTCCTTCCCGCTGTAGACATTATTAAAGACGACATGACTCAATTCATTATTTCACTCTTAGGGAGGTAAGCAGAAGGCAAAACCCAGATCAGATTATGACAAAAGGCACACCTTGGGTACTCCTTGAGTATTGAACTCGACCTGATCTTACTGACTCCAAAAATAAGTTGACCTTGAAGAGAATTACAACAAAAATACTCGCAGTAGAAGCAAGAAAAAGCAAACTTGCAGATGTTATAAATATAGACAACTGGCATAGGGCATGGTAAACGTACATCTTTTGGAGAACCTAATTCTCAACACATTTGGAGTAGAAAGGACATGGACTCATTAAGATTCTGCTAAAGAACTCGGAACTAATTTAGCTAATTAAGAGAACTTGCCCATACAAAATATGCAGTTAACGAAATGACTGTAAACTTATAAGTTAGATTCTTGTTGGCCCTTTAAAAACTAAAATCTTGAAGCAGATGGTCTGGTCCGAGCTTAAGGTAGGTCAAACCGAGATCGAGCCAAAGCCAACGAATAGGCAAGTGAAACTTGTTTGACTTTCTTAAGTGGAACCTTTTATTGAAGCATTCTAAGTGGAAACACTTTGTATATCCATTTTAGAAATTTTTGAACCTACCATGTTGAAGAGTCTGGATTCCATCCCCAAAAACTATCCAAGAAGAGATCACATAATCTCCGAAGTAACTCTTGGAAAGATACCTATTAATTTGATGATGTCTTTTGTGATGGAGGTGCCATTGTGAGCATCAATAATGTGTAAATTTGGCTTATGTCCCCATGTGCATAAGAAATTATTCTTATAAACATGTGGGCCTTCTCGTGGATCCAGATCATTTATAGATTTCATTCACACTCTTGCATGCCTGATGAAACAAATTCAACCAAGGACTTGGTCCATGCCAAAGTTATTTGTCAATAAGATCTCAGTTGAAGTCCAATCTGGTGCCAGCTGAATCCATGGCTTGAATATGTGCATACCAACTGGAGATCTCTCAATTTATGACCACATGATGGAATATCTTGGCTTACCTGAAAAATTGAAAAACAGAACAAAGAAAAGTATACGCACATAATAAAGTTTTATCTCAAATTTCACTGTACAGACCGCAAGGTTTCGTAATGGACCAAGATGATCAGTCTGTCACGGGTTCGACTATTATGGATGTCGACGTTTGGAAAACTGAAACAAGGTGTACCCAATACTCAATTCGATTTTGAAAAAGAAGGTGAAACTCAGAAGTCTTAACCATTAAGACTTGAGTTTCCAATAACTTTGTTCAACAGAGGATGTAATTACACTCATAAACATATTCATTTATAATCTTGCCCAAGGAATTTGACCATAAAAACTCAAGAACAAGTGAAGTTGAGACAGTAGGTTAGCAGTCAACACATGCTGATGCAATATATGCAGAGGATGGACTTGTGAACTTTGGAAAATACAGGAGAAAGCAAATGGGCAGGATGCAGGACGAAAATTGTGCTGATTTTAACCTACAGATCGGACAGTTGATCCAGACTGGTACTGGAGATGTAGATATTGGATTTTGCTAACCATTTTCTTATTGAATTCAGTCTCTACATTCATTGAAAGATATTTCAGTCGTTTTTTAGTTATCCAATACGATTGCATCTATGTTTTTTGCCAAAACTCAATACAGAAGCAAGAATCTGCTTGGACAAGTCCCATGTTACCTGCGCCAAATAAATTTTCCTCACCAGTAACTGTAGTTAGTATATTTGTTTTCTCGACATGAATTAAACGTGAGATGCTCTTATACCTGTCATTGGAAAGGACATGACACTTGAAAGTGGATAACCTTCTGTAATTTTCGGCGACATCCTATTTTCAAATTCGTCCCTATCTTATGAGAATTGGCATACTCGTTCCAGACTCAACGAATCTACTTCTATGTTTAAATTAATCGTCTCAGATACCATTCGAATTAATTTTGCCAATGCAAACTGTTTATTCGGATAAAGTGATATTATTGTCCATGGCAAGAAAAGGGGCGAGTACTTGCAAAAAAGGCATACAGTAATTTGATTAAACAAAGAGCTCATTTTTCTGTCAACGCAAACTACTAGTTATGGTTAAAATGACAAAGAACGTCGGTTTAAATGTCAAGGATGGATTCGTCAACACAATGAGAAGATACTGTCAATTTTCTATATCAGGAATCATTTGGTAAAGTATAGATACTGCTTAACATGTTTGTATGATACACCTCTGGGGGAAAACAGGCGGTTCACATCATACTTTACATCTCCATATGTGTGTCGAATAAAGAAGCAAATAGTTTATGTGATATGTTGCGAATCCGTGTCACAATCCAGGGCCCTGTAAACTTTGCTAGCGTCTGTGAGGGAGAGAGAGAGAGGCTGAGAGAGTGAGAAAGGTGAACAGTTTATTTAAACATCTCCAACAGCTCAACACGTATATCCAACCCCCACATTGATGCTTCTGCCTTCCCTATACTTTATTCACGGGTCCGCCTTCTTACCACCTTCATCTTTTGAATAGTTTTTTCAGCAGAACCAACGAGAAGAGACTAATGGCCCTGCTATAAATATTCAGCCGTCCACCCCTATATAGCATCTGCAGCGGCAGTGAAAAAACATTTCTCTTTGCAAGGTTTTCCGGTTCTAGAGTGGGGCCACCATTAAAAGGAAAAAAAAAGGTAATGTTCCCTTGGTTTTTCTCTTCAGTATCTTTTTTTCACACCATATATGTGATGAGGCGCTCAATACCCACAAATCTACCTGATCATCAGACGCCTTCAGTAGTGTTCTTTCTCTCTGTCCACCAAGTTTTTAGTTGGGGAAGTTGTCTTTGGTGATTCTGAACAACTACTCAGTATGCACAGGTCGAACGCCATAAGGGTTTCTCAGAAAGCTGGTGAAGACATAGACTGGGAATTGAGGCCAGGAGGAATGCTTGTTCAAAAGAGGGATGATGGGGTGCTGTCCTCTGGGCCTCTGATAAGGATCAAGGTCTCTCATGGCAATTACCAACATGAGATTAGTATACCTGCTCAGGCTACTTTTGGTATTATTTTCCACTTGTTTTCTTGTTTTCTTTTCTCTGTAAGCTGATTAATGGGCGTAGTTTGTTTTTTTTTCATAGGTGATAGGGAGTGGTATATATATTCAATCTGTGGGTAGTTTTTAGTTCATTCATTTCGGTTTTCTTCCTTTTTCTTCTTCCTGTCTGGCGTTTTGAGGTTCCTCTTTTGGAGTAATGGATGAAGTTTTCCTTTTTTTGGGGCTTTTCTTTCCAACCAAGTGAGGGTGTTATTTATTTTACTTTCATTTTCCTTTTCAATTTGCGTCAGTCCGTGAGTACGCTTTTCTTGTTTGTGTTTGAAGTTATAGCATCTTGGTGTTTTGTCATTTTCCCCATCTGAATTGCAGAGGAAGGCAAATTTGGCCCTATTGTTTCTTTTGTTTTATTATCTGGAAGGTAGATGCGTATATGCTGAATAAATCCTTCTTGTTGGTTTTCAATTTCTGAGGTGTTTTTTGGTTATTTACTGTATCATTTTATTTTTAATTAAATGTCAGGGGATCTGAAGAAGGTGGTTGCCCAGGAGACGGGATTAGAACCTCAAGAACAGAGGCTTTTATTCAGAGGCAAAGAAAAGGATAATCATGAGTGTTTGCACATGGTTGGGGTCAAGGACATGTCGAAGGTGATTCTTTTGGAGGACCCTGCAAGCAAAGAAAGGAAATTGGAGCAAATGAGGAAGGATCAGGGGATTTCCAGGGCCTGTGAGGCTGTTGGACAAGTTAGAGGACAGGTTGATAAGCTCTCGGAAAAGGTAGCCATTGTTTATCTCTAGTCCCGGAATTTCCTCCCTGCTTCTGAGGTTAAGAGGGGGCTACTGCTGCGGTTGGTGTTTTTTTGTTGCATATAGCGCCAAGGTGCGCTTGACAGCTTCTACTGGTGAATATTTTCTCAAAAAACTGTTAAAATCGTTCGTTCCAGGTCGCAGCCTTGGAGGGGGCAGTGCGCGGTGGCTCGAAGGTGGCCGAGAAGGAATTTGTGGTGTTGACGGAAATGTTCATGGTCCAGCTACTGAAGCTGGACAGCATTGAGGCTGAAGGAGAAGCCAAAGTGCAAAGAAGAATAGAGGTAATTTTCTGAAAATTGTAGCAGTATTTAGTTCTTTGCTACCCTGTTACTAACAACACCTTGGATGGTAAGTTGGGCCGCCTGGGTTCTTTCTGTCAAGTGGTAGTAGAAATAATAACAACAACAATTGATATTCCTACTGTTTATTTTTTCCCCTTTTGTGTCCTTTATTGAGTTTTTCTATGCTTGTTTTTGTTCACCGCGGAAGGCCTGACACCTGGACATGGTCTATAGCTTCAAAAAGTTGCTGGAATGAGGCATCTGGCTTGACTCTTTCCTAGATCAGCTTTATAAAGGATATCTTAACCTCATAAATCTACTTGGGATGCATCCTATAATCATCGTTTGCATTTTATGTGGCCTTTTCTGAGGAAGATCATTATAAGGTTGAAAATTGCGATTTTGGTTAGGCCTTTTTTGTGAAAGGTTCCACTTATTACTTGGCATCACATGCAGCACAATTTTCCCTTTCTGTGAGATGAATCAGCGAAGGTGTGTGCATTTTTACAAGGTTGCTTCCTACATCACTTTTTGGGGACTTTGAAAGACAAAACTCTTTGTGCTAGATTGTCAAACTTGCTACTTGATGTTTTTATTATAATTACTGAAAGCAGGAAGATTGGTATTCTATCCCATTATTTATTTAATTTATGATACGATGAATAAGGAATTTCATACGATTTAAGCTCACATTTTCTCTGGATCCTGCGTTTTACCTGCTCTCTAGTTCTCTTGGTGTAGTTAGAATTAATTGGATTTTTATGACTTTGTTTCTGAAACTGACACGCTGTGTAATGTAACTGCTATTTCTATTTCTATCTTTGCTTTGTTTTCTGCAAATGTCTATTTTGTGAGATATGATTTGTCTGTCCTGCAAGATGTCTAGCCATATTATCATATGAAGGTCTAAGAATGTCCTATAGTAGCACCACTGCAGTCGCTTGCATATGGTGTCTTCAAAGTCCATCAGTATCATCAATTTTGTAGAAGCCACCGAGACTCACTGATGGTAACACAGCATAGTAGGCGTATGTGGAGAAAATTAGAAGTGTTTCTGTAATGGTTTTGTAGCAGATGAACTTTCCTTATTTGTTCTATCTTTCTTTGGTGACAGTAATTAGAGAATGCACTTGAATGATTTTGCTTCTTTGAGATTTCTAAAGTTGGTGATAAGAGAAATGATTGTTGTTGTCATTTCTTGCAGTTAATGCATATGATTGGAAATTCTGGAAAAACTACTATACTTTTCTATAACAGTTCACAGGCCCTGCATGCCATGGTTGGCAAAAAAATTCATGCCATTTTCCATACTTGCATGGAAAATTGTCATGTTCCCTCCCGTTGATCTGTAAGTTAAAGATTGACTAACTTTATAAGCTAATAAAATGCAAAATTGTTCCTGTGCATTGTTTGCCTTAGAGGCACCAATTTGTCTTCGATTTGTCCTTCCTTGGAAATGATGCCCATGGTTTCCTTTGGCCTGTTGCTGTGCACATACATGCATGTATGGCACTTGCATAAACAATTAAACACATACATGTGCTTCTGCATGCATTTTTCATAATTTTCATCAAGCAGCCTATCAGGACCAAAAAATATCTGATAATCCTAACAATTGATATCAAATATTCCCCCAGTAGGCTTCTTATGTTTCAGTTTCTTCATAACCCAGGTAGTCTCCATTTGGATAGACAAAGTAGAGTTGCATGCAAGGACATTATAACTGCTGCTGATATTCCCTTTGTTTATGCTTTCAGCATTTTTTTAAGAAAAGGAAAAGACTTCAGATTTTATGATAAATGCCATGGTTTTCAAGTATACTGAAAGTTTTTAATTGTTAATGAAAGAGTCACAGGGAAGTCATCTCTTTGCTTACAAAATGAAGCTATTCTGGTGTTCTCTTAATTTGTGCTTTAGACCTTTTCAGAGATAGGAAGGGACTTCAGGTGTTATGATAAATGAGCATGTATTAATAATTTAATATGCGTTCATGATATTACCGTAAAGATATTTTGTTGGGCTTCGACCTTTTCAGAAATGGAAAAAACTCTTGATGTATGAAATACTATATGTTTTCGTGATATTTCTGTTTTTTTTCTCCTGTGGAGAGAGATATGGAGAACTCTTGGTGTTACGATGAATAAGCCATATATTTAAATGTGTTCTTCATACTAATGTAGAAATTAGTTTTTCTAGAGATATATGATATGATAAAATTCCGTGAATGCAGACTTTCATTTTTGTAAAATGACTTGCCTACATCAATCCATTCAATTGAACTGTTTTTTGAAATGAGTTCCAGTTCCTGTCATGTAAGTTGTTTTGTTTGGTTTTCTCACTGAGCAAGTGTTCGGTGTCGACCCTGTGCCTTCTCTGTCCTTATGTGGCATTATTCTTATTGACTCTGCTTATCATGTATGTATATACTTGAAGTTTTTGACTCTTAGATATCCTTACCCCATTTCACATGGGTGTGAGTACAGTGCAGGTATGGGCGTGGGTGCCAAACATGGGTGTGAAGCATTACATATATATATATATATAAACAATAAAATTTTTAGCAAAAAAATACATATATTCATTCTTTATACATATAAAAAATGGATTACCGATAGAAATTGCCAAAATAAAATATACCTTAAAAAAGAATACAAAAATTTGAGTGTGCCATGTCCAAGCCCCACCCATACTGGCAGCCAGGCCAACACATGTTTTGTGCCCTTCCAGGGGTGTCCATGTGGCATGGTATATTATGTACCTAATCTATAGGATGGGTTCAAAATTTTAAACTTTTATTCTATTAAGCATTTTTAAGAGCAGTTCTTTCTGGATTATCCTGTTGCCTTGCTCATCAAAAGCAAAATTTTCTTAACTACTACGCTTAATTTAAGAACCTTATGTTGGTAAACCTGAATTAATGTTGGTGAGGAGCATTTCTTGAGGCAGGAGCACTCACGATATGTAATTTTCTGATAGAAGCTTAACCTGCAAAAACTTCAGTAAATGAGAGTGATTTCATTAGGTCAGTTATGATTGGGACAGTTACTCGGTTGTTATTTATGACGAATGATTCGTGGTATGGGGCTCTGCTTGAGAGGTATGATCTGTATTAGCTAATCTACTTCCTAACTCCTGAATCTTCACTCGTTATTCACTCAGGTGCGCAGAGTCCAGAACTTTGTGGACACACTCGATATGCTAAAGGCAAGAAACGCGAACCCATTCAGCTACAGTAGCAACAGTGTCTCCGTCACAACCAAGTGGGAGACATTTGGCTCTGGTGTTGGAAGCTTGAGTGCTCCACGTCCAATGTCATCCTCAACAAAGATAACCCAACACTGGGAACAGTTTGAATAGAAATCCTTGGACTTATATAAACTCCTGTTTATTCAGCATTATACCATTTCGGTGAATCACTCATTTTGAACACGGTTGCTAATTGATGCCATTGACTCTGTGGCCGTGCTGTGTTCAAGAAACATAACTCTTGTTCATATGTGGACTTCTATACTTTTGAGCCCTTTGTTCTAGCTTTGAGAATATATCAATATTCCGAAATGCAGCATACTCTTGTTCAGAAAGTGTTTACAGTTAATTTGTCAATGAATCCTTTCTTCAATCTTTAATGCATGGTTGTTCCCTGATCAGAATTTGTTGACGCCGTGCCTGTTCTCCATGTCTTCATGGGCTGCACCATCTCCACATGATTTCTTCCTCTTTACATGACTGAGTGCCAATAGCCAGTAAGAGAATCCAAGAAAGGATCAAGGCCCTCGGGACAGAATTACGGACAATGAAGATGCCATGGACTGTGGATGCACAGTCGGAATGAACTTCATCTGCTTTTAGTCGCATTCTGATTGAAATTTTATTTTTTAAAAAACAGAATTCAGATTTGACTAAGATAATATATGTTTATATGTAATCGGTCGGTTTCAGTTAGACATTAGATTCAAATTTGAAGTCATGAAATTGGAACCACCCAGAACCCCAATTGACTAGGAAATTTCAAAATCTTGTAGAGATATATTGCAGTTATTTCTTGCTTTTGAAGTTTCTTTTTTTCTAAGTATTGCACAGTTTTCGAAATTCTGAGATGAGAAGTTTTTCTAACTTGTCCTACAAGAACTGTCTACCCCCATCTTGCTCTTCAAGGAAAGAAAAAAGGAAAAAGAAAAAGAGAAAATAAACATGATAAGATGTTTAATTTCCACTGTTACAGTAAGCCAAACTTGACTTCTTATTTTCGCGACAATCGAGTGACCGTCACAAAATATTTTGGCAGTTTTCAATGTCGTTTGCAATCTCTTGCTACTTGTCAAGAACGGGCGGTTGTCTCCAGTTTTGCGTAAGGAGACCCTTAATTGGTACCATGCTTCTGCAACCGCCCATGTGAGACCAATTAAAGTGTTCTTTTGGGGCACCTGAAAATAGGAAACACTGCATCTGCATCTTTCATGAACCTTCTTAAATTCATGACATTAAATACAATTTTCTTGTTACCACATGTTTCATATGAACAACTTGTGAGTGTTTCATAAATCTATATAAAAAAAAATTAAGCAGATTCTTAGAAAATTTGAGTAAATGTTGCATGAATCTACACCAATCTTTTGAATAAATTCATGGTTACAATGGGGGGTAGTTCGCTACTGTTGCATAAATATTTGCCTAAGAAAAGTAGCGCATATTCATAGAACACTTTGTTATAGTATTTTGTGAATTTGCCAATCTTCAAACAGATTCGTGGGACAGTATTTCATGATATTGGAGGGTTCATTTTTCTCCTTTGTAGCTACCAGCTGCAGTTAACCTCCATTTTATATTTGTGTTTGATCCCCTTGAGCAGATCCATGACACTCCTACTAGATCTTCTCTTAGCTATTTTACAAACAGAGTTAGGCGAAATGATAATAATAATAATTATAGAGCTTTAGTTTGAATTCGACAAAAGCATGATCTGAGGACTGGATTGGATAACGGAGACGATTTGAATACGAGTCCATCATCTGTGGAAATTCGACGAACTCAAACATGTTACACATGAAGATGACCCTTGAATATGCCCAGGGGCAGAGGGAAGGGGGGGCCCTACCCGAATCCAGAGGTCGGACTATTGACTTGCCCTTGAAGAAAATCCTGGCTCTGCCCCTGAATATGCCTGAATCGCAGATAACAGGTCCACATGTGGACTTCGAAGTCTTATCATATACTTTTATCGCTTCACTCATTGGGGCCCACGTTCAAGATCCGGTAATTGGATCAATTTAATCATGGAGACCTGCACAGTTTCGAATTTGCTAAAGCTTATCGACTGGCGCTTAGCAAGACTCGGGCTCTCGCCATCTGCGAGATGGACGGCCTTCATTAGCGGGACCGGAGGGTCCACCCGCTTCTTGGTGCTCCATTATTCCGGTTGACCCACATTCCTTTTATGTCTCCTTCAATTTACAAAAGTAAGCACACTATCCAAATAATTCGTTTTGAAAAAAATCACTTCTGTTCTTTAAATATTACGGAAATAAATTTCTCCAATCACTTAATCGAAAATGAGCACGTAGTTTTAATAGGAAATGAAAATGTTATATAATTTGAAACAGCACCACCTGACATGACGCGTCTAGCACGTAATATTGGCCCCTCCTACCATTCATATGAATGTCGAATATATATATATATATATATATATATATATATATATATATATATATATATATATATATATATATATATATATATATATATATATATACATTATGTCGTCGAGCTCATTCATAAGGGTCATTCGATGGATGGTCGAGAAAAAGCAAGGTATTTATCATCTAGTATTACTTTACAATTTTTTTAATACTTTATATATATATATATATATATATATATATATATATATATATATATATATATATATATATATATATATATATATATATATATATATATATATATATATATATATATATATATATATATATATATATATATATATATAACTTACTCATGAAGATGGTTTGAGAAATCATAATAAACAATTGAAAAAAAACAACAAAAAGAAAAGTGACATGTATTTTTGTTATTTAATAGTAGTACATATCATTTTTTTCTATTTTTCTCGTAATTGTCCATGGCAATGGATCTCATATCTCTTATTAGAGTTGTTTTTCTCTCGTGTATATATATATATATATATATATATATATATATATATATATATATATATATAAGAGAGAGAGAGTTATTGGTCGGCACAGAATTTCGACCATAGTTAAGCAGTAATTTGTTATTTATCCAGAAGTTAGGGTCCTTTCTGTAATTTCCTGTATTTAATATCTCAAGTCGGTCAGCTGTGGCTGCGGCCATGGCGCATGCTGACAGGCGGACTTTGGAGACGGGTGGATCGACGCCCCCACGACCCCAACTTGAGTTTGACCTACCCGTTTCCTGGGTCCACATCAACTGGACCTGGCCTGGCCGGCCAGAAGCGCACGATAGAAGAAACAATCTCCGGATATCGGAGGCCTTTTTGATGTTATGTAACTTTTCCTGTCAAGAGCGAACGGATGGGAATCTGCCGAACTCCAACTTTCTATTGAATTCGGAAATCTATTTTGGAGATGGAGTTGCTTATAAGATATGTTGACAACATTCCACATATGAGAAGGAAAGGAAGAAGAAAATGCATCTTACATGTGTGGTGGGCACGAGAGAAGAGAAGAAGAATGCCGGAGAGAGAACATATATCTGACAAAGAAATTATATGAGGGAACTGAAACAAGAAAACAGGATACTATGCATATTTCAACTCCGACAGCCAGTCTTTCTATGTCAATCCACATCATTGATCAGAAGATTGGCGTATCAGATTCAAGTCTTCAACACCCAGAACAGATTAAAAAAATGAAACTGAAAGCCATATAGATCCAGTTATATATTCCGGTGAATAAAATATCTGAGAAGTTGACGTTAAGAGGCACAACCTGGATTTGTTTATGGCCTGATGAGAATGTATTGGTGCTTAAATGATGAGCAGCCATCTATTTCCCCCAGGAGCAGGTAGCATCCTCTTTTGACTTTTACGGATGTTTCAGATTGCGCTACACTGGTTTCCGAAAGGGTATGTTCTTATTGAACATCTAGAAGCAATATGGCAATTCATGATTCAATCCGCATCTTGGATGCTTTAAAAATCCGCCCCTTACTGTGAATCTTTCATAACATTTTTGGCAATTTTTTATGTCTGTAAACGTCAAGGGGTTAAAAAAATGCCTCACATCGGGCTAGGTTTCAAGCTTCAGAGAATCTGCAAAGTATTGAATATTCTTTCACTGGAACAAAAACTTAGTGGGGGATACCGGATATGTGATTTACAAAGCCATATTCTTGAGAGAAATTTACGACCTTCACCAACCATTTTGATGATGGATGGTTAAATCTACAAGCATCAGTCGTGTGCTTTTTGGTAAATTTCGCAGGCAGAATATGAGATCCCTTTGAAAATGTGATTTGATGGATGACAGAATCTGTTTTGCAAATTGATTTTCTGAAGAGTTGCAGGGGTTTGGGTACCAACATAAAAGAGCAGGATCTCTTTGATGAGAGCTGTTCCATGGACTTATCAGAAATGAAACCCTGCATCGGAAGCAGTTACCTTTGTTTCTGCCAGATGAAATCAGTTTAGAAAGTGAATTGCAGTAACTGAACGTTTGTGTCTTAATCCTAAAAGGGCATCAAATTACCAGAGAAAACAAGAGCATAGAAAACAAATTTCGCAAAAACTCGAAAACTCTGGGTTTGTGTACATACTATGCGTTCTTTTTGAGGCATCATATGGACACCGCATGCCTTTCAAAGAGAAGCATACAACTTAATACAAGAACTGGACACGGAAACGGCTCCATCACCCTTAATCACTATGAACATAGCTTACAATTGGATGGTTACACCTCTAGCACCATTAGCTGGACTAAAACGAGTCCCTGACCGCATTTCTCCATCTGGGTAGACTTCCGGCCTGGTTATATCATACCTATCTCCATCTCCCCAGAGAGCATAAGCTTCTTCACCATGAACTGCATCATCTCCAATAATTAGCTGCTCCTCTGGCATGCGCAATGGCATGAAGAGTCTTATAAAGAGGAGGATCAGAGTAGTGGATACAATGTTCCAAACGATGACAAAAGCTGCAGCAGCCAATTGCTTCAACAATTGGATTCCGCCTTCGCCTCCATAGAAGGCACCCCTTGTGTTGGTGAAAGGTAAGAGCATCCGGCAGAGCACCGGTTCAGCGAGCAGCCCTGTTAAAACACCTCCCAACAGACCTGCAACAGCATGGGTGTGGAACACGCCCAACGTATCGTCCACGTTCTGCAACAAAGCAGACCTCTTGTGCAGAATCATCATGGTGACCCAAGGCACACTTCCTGCTAATATCCCCATGATAATGGCTGCCCAAGCTTGGACTACTCCTGCATCAATATTGCCAGTGAAACAAACATAAGCAGAACTGCAACGTCAAATTCTCATGAACAGCCTTTTAAAAAGAGAAGTTCACAAGGTTTGCAACCATTATAGAGGAGGTTGCAGAATACTAGAGGGGAGAAATCAAGGAACAGAGAATTTAGATTCTACCGCCAAGCAAAACAACTGTTCGAACTGAGAACCAATGAGGTTCTGTTAATCTTTGAAAGTCAAAGGCGTCCATTGAAAACTCAAGACTCTCTTCTGAGTCTACTCAGCAAGGCAGCCCACCGGACTAGACTGGGTATTGCTTTACACTAATGCAAAAAGAATCCATGACCAAATTTTGATGGTTTTTTTTTTTTCTCTTACCTGCACCAGGGGTGATGCACACCAAGCCCGTCATCATCCCTTGAACAGCACCAATGACCGAAGGTTTTCCAAAGAAGAGGACATCAAGAGTCGTCCAAACTAGAAGACTTGTAGCAGCACTTATATTTGTGTTCAGCACAGCCATGGATGAGACAAGATTAGCCGCATAAGGTGCTCCGCCATTAAACCCAGACCATCCCAGCCATAGCAGTCCTGCTCCAGCAAGCATAAGCAACACGTTGTTGGGTGGAAACCTCTCTTTGTCACCTCTCAATCTTGGTCCAACCTTCACCGGAAAAGACCGAACAACCAAAAGTAGAATAATTTTCAAATCAGTACAAACCATCATTTGCAATATAATACCAATAATTTTAGCAGGGTCACTTCCAAGATCCTATTCATATTTGACGCAACTCACAAGCACATAGGCGTCTGAAACGACGTTGGCATTTGTCTCTCTATCATTCAAGAGTTCAATTACAATCAAAAGCCAAAAATTTCATGAAACTGAAACTTAAAATGTTCAAGACGTTTTTTCCTGCTGTAATTTCGTTCACTTGTCCTGAATATAGAGGCAACTCGGGAATTTGCGTCATAGAACATAATTGAAAATCCCAACTCATCCAACTACCAAGACGCAAGCGAGAGAGAGAGAGAGAGAGAGAGTCTTTACCCAATAGGCTGCTACAAATCCAGCAGTGCCAGAAGACAGATGAATCACATAACCTCCCGAGTAATCTACGACTCCCCACTGGAAGAGGAAGCCGCCACCCCAGAGGCTGAACGCTCCAACAGTGTAGGAGAAGATCAACCAGAGGGGCACGAACAACATCCACGCCCTGATGTTCATCCTCCCCAGCACCGACCCCGCCAGCAGAATAATGGTTATGGCGGCAAACATGAATTGAAACCATACAAGCGAGACCATGGGAAAGAAAGGTTCGACCATTGGGGCTTCCACCGTGCCATCCTTGTGGACGCGTCCGCTCTCCGGCAGCTTGGCCCGGCCGATGAGGTACTTCTGCCCGAGCGCCGGGCCGGCCTTTCCCCAGAAGGGAAAGAGCTTTTCTCCGAACGCCATGCGGTAGCAAAGCACCACCCAGCAGATGAGCGCAGCCGCGAAGGCGTAGAGCGCCATGAAGGCGGCGTTGACGGCCCACTTCTTCTTGACGATGCTGGCATATAGAATCACCAGGCCGGGCACGCTCTGCAGACCTACCAGCGTGGCCGCCGTCATCTGCCACGCGTTGTCCCCCTTGTTGAGCCAGGAGGGCACCGCCGGCGTGTTTTCCATGTATGCAAGCGGCACGGTGGACGCCATGGCCTTCTACCTTTCTCTGTCCTTCACTCCTTCTCCTGTGCCTATCTTCCTCTCACCTCTCTCTGCCTCTTGTCGAAGAGATAAGTTGGAGTTTGGTGGTAGCGTATATAACGGAGGAAATAGGGCGGCCATGATTGGTCAGTTCACATGGTGGTCGTTTTGAGGTCAATGAGACGAGCCAGCCGGAGAAGAAAGAAAAGAAGGAAAGCAAGAGGAAGATGGGGGAGTTTGGGCGGGTGTTGAAAGGGCAGGGAGAGAGAGAAGATTCTGCATTTAGGTGGCCCCCATTCGTGGGGAGAGAGAGAGAGAGAGGTCGAAGGTTCGATTCACTTTGGGAACAGAGAAGCGAACGAAGTCGTCGGGAAGTGAGCGCCGGCGGCATAGTTTGCGACGAGGGCTCAAGTGATCAGGCGGGTCGCTTTTTACAGAGTTACGGACCAAGATAGCCACGGCAACGATTCACTGCTATTTGAGAAATAAAAAGTTGAAGAAAACCGAAAGTGTTAACCGGAAAAACAAGAAAACTTTCCTATTTGAATTTAATTCATCCATGAGAGAATCCCTAATGGCAGGACAAAATTTTTAAACTAAGGAAGATATAAGTTGATAGCTTCGAATTTTAAATGACAACGTTGACGCAAGAGCTGGAAACATTATTGACACGATCATTTCTTTGACTTTCAGTTTGTAAAGTTGGACAATGAATCTCTGTAAGATCCCATATTCAATTGACGAAGCTGGATCTTCAATGCATTAGATTCCGCTTACTCAACAATAGGTTTTCGAAAACTTGCAACGAGCCGACCACTTGGTTAAGGAGTTGAAGTTTGCTTCTTAGTGGGAAGCAGATAAGGTCATCCGAGAAGTAATGCATTGATATTGGATATCGAAACATGACATCTTCTAAACAAGTATCTGATTGGGATGGTATTTCAGATTCAATTGAAATTCAGATTCATGTACATGTTGAATGTCCAATAAGTCCACACATTTACAAAGTCAGTAATCAAGTTTTTATATAGCATTAAATAGTTGAACGTATGGGCCCCCTTGCTATGACAGCTATGATCCAAGAGTTGTCTCCTTTTCAAGTAAGACTAGAGCCTCCCTTAGTGTCGCCACGTTCACTAATTCCCATTCAACCAGACCAAATCCGACCCGTTTGTGCCGTGAAACTCAAGTTTCGGGCAAGCCACATGTAATACGATCTTGACGTATTGAAGGCAATACGATTGCCTAGGGATTTGGATCTGATGTGCCAATATCAAATCTGTTGACTCTCATTTCATGGTTCGAATCCCGTGAGAGTGTGGTTCTCGATCCACACCCCTTTGTCCTCCCTCTCGATGCATGCGATCCTGCTTCACATGAGGAGGCACGTCGGTTTGCTGCGGAAAGACCGATAGAGGGCTAAAGCCCCTGCTTCCCAATGGCACCTTCAATAATAAAAAAAAAAACTTTTTTATTTTTGTTTTATTTTATTTTTAAAATAAAAACTCTTTTTACTTTCGGGCAGGCTATAAATATTTTAAATTCAGCTGCCTGAAATGAACACTTGTGTAATGATGTCTATCAGTAGTTACGCATAACAAAACATAGATTTTATCATGTGGATGAGAACCTTCACCAGGTGCAGAGGGAGGTGTGGGCATTTGTCCACACAGGATCACAAAAAATTGGTTATTTTCATGCTGAAATTTATATTTATTTTCTAATCTACATACAGGTGGTCCTTAAAAAATCTAAAATTATATAATTAGTGTCCCTTTGTTGAAGTTTTTTAAAAGAGTTGACTACTATTTGTTTCTTAGTTAAAAGAAAGGGAACTGTAATTTATCATTTGTTTAAATGCTAGGTACCTTTTTTTTAATATTTTTCCTCTTAAAAATAGGAGAAGTAGACGTTGACCTAGTGCCATTTAACTTACATCCTTCGCATTTCCCTCTACCACCTGCACGTTGTACACGAACATGGTATTGTTAATTAACAAGAATTGGCAGAAATTTCTAGTGTTATTTTAAAATTGACTGCGGATTACTTTAGTTCAGCTTTTCTTGCCCTTTTTTTAAAAGCTAGGTATCAGAACAATCATTTATGGTAATAACCTTCTTTATAAACTCTTGAAGATTCCTTACAATCTTTAATACTGGACTAAACATTTAAAGTATCTTTTGATTCTGCATGGAGTGACGCTGGCCGTTTTAGTATCACACACACAACCTGAAGCAAATTAAGAGAAAGGTGATCCTCAAGAAGTTTGGTGCAATGGTTTTAATTAGAGTATGCCGAAGGTTAAAGTATGATTCCACCTTTAAAAGGTGGCAACTCCTTATTTTATATTTTATAAAAGAAAAAGTTACCTCTATGTAAGTTGAAGTGCAGTAGGAGAAGGGAGCATGTCTCAAGATTTCATAATGAAAAGGTGAGTTTTAGGAAGGCGGGTCGAATATGCACTGGTTTGATAACAAAGGCAGACTTCCATTCTTCCAATGAAGGAAAGATGTTGATTGCTTGCAAAGGGATGAGGACGTATGGAAGCGGAAAAGCAGCGGCCAGCAACTCCACCCTGTTCTTGGGTTTCCAAGCTTCTCGTTCCGCCTTCTGCTGCTCGTCAGCCAATCATTCGGCCATTGATTAGCTTCCCCGCAGTGGTGTGAGAAGCTGATTAGCTCATGACTCTCTCTAGCTTCTACCAGTGATTATAATAATGAACGCTTACATTAGTCTCTTGTTCCCCAACTTAGGGACATCGATGCTTTATGAACACATCATGAAACATGAACTGCTAGTTGACTTCCTTCTTCTTCTTCTTCTTTAAGCTTTTGATTTTAGAGTGGGCCTCAACAGCGAAGCCCTATACTATAAGGACACCACCGTGAAATATAATGACAGGATAGAGACTTTAAACGCAGGATCTTCAACTTATAGACACCCATGACGTGCCCCTGCAACCAACTCGATTGACGGTCTTCACCACAATTTATGACTGAGTCTATGCTGCTGAGGTTGATTTTACTGTATCACTCAGGGGTCGTTTGTCAATATTCTGTGGATTTGCCTCAAAGACTCGTAGATTCAAAGAGCACTAGAACATGTGTTTCATGAATCTGCCTTGATTTTTAGGTTAGATTCATGAAATACTCACAAAGTGTTCCTATTTTTTACTGCCAAACGACCCCTCAACAACCTCATTTGCATAAATTTATCTGCCAGCATGGTAACTTCCGTTATACTAATGATTTTAATTGTCCCTTGAAAGTTGCTAAGGATTAGGAGATTGATTTCATTCAAGAAGCATGTGCTTGAATAAATTAATTTGAACTGTAGACCAACCACACAAGTTAACTATGTAGAAAAGAATGCATCATAATCTCTAAAACTTGTGAAGCCAAAGATACATGTAGGCCTGTATATTTTTCTTTTGGGTTAGACTCCTTTTTTAATTTGTCTTCATACAAATTGGTTTGTGTTGAAAGTAATCGTTTATCGCATGTTAATTCTGTTCCAAGTGAAATTTCGTTTGGGCCGTTGTCTGTGCAGTTTGAGAAGGCTTCCTAGTCCTGGCTTGGGTTCGATCTGGACTTGAAATAGAAGTATGTACAGAACTTCAAAGTTACTGAACTGTGCTCACAACTTAGGTAGGGGTTGTTTTGGCAGGAAAGACATTCTGTGAATGACTCATGTATTTGCCTAAAGATCTTTAAGACAAGTTCATGGAACAATAATTCTAGTGTTTCATTGATCTGCCTCAATTTTGACGCATACTCATGAGATACTCACAAAATGTCCCCTGCTGCCAAATAATCCTTTAGGTTCAGTTTGCCTCGTCGGGTCTGAAGCTTCTTATGTTTGGGCGGACGTAGTATTTGATCCTCAGCTTGTGAAAAAATAGGCAAACTGCGCTATGTGATATCAGGCACATTTTTCCATCGATCCAAATGAGAAAGAGAGGGAGAGGGAGAGAGAGGTATAAAGGGAGTAGCTAGATCAAAAAGGGCCTACCGTGAATGCATGAAAATTGTTGTTAGTTGGTTCAAAACCCGGTTACATTTTGTATTGGCTCAAGCAACCCCTGTAAAATTTACTACACATACAAGTTTTTATACTATCTATATATGTATGAGTTGAGAGAGAGAGAGAGAGAGAGAGAGAGAGAGAGAGAGAGAGAGAGAGAGAGAGATCATGTCTTGGCAGCTTCTTGATTGAGAAGAGGATGTTGATGTTACAAGAGATGGGATCTGGTCTCAGGAACTTCTTGATTGGGGAAGAGGATGTTGGTGTAGTTGGCCTTCATTCAAGGCCATATTCCTCATCTCCTGGAACGCGCGCGCACACTCCCCATCAAAACCTCCCACAAACTGCAGACACAACGGAATTGAGAGAGTTAGAAGAGGCAGAGAGAGAGAGAGGCACAAGGCAATGGAGGCAGAGTTAGAAGAGAATGAGAAAGGACCTGATGCACACGAAAAGCAAAGCGAACAGCTTGGAGCATGAGGTCTTCTCCCTCTGTACAGGACATTGACTTCAGTTCAGCCGTCACCCGCTTCATAAATCCCTTGGCAATTTTTACTGAACTCATCTTCAACTGCCAAAAGAAATTGTTGTTACTTTTCTCAGAAAGAAAATGCTTGTTAAGGAAGAGCCAGTCTGCTGGACAAGCAAGCCTTTACTGATTGGGGAATAACAATAAAATTTTCCACCAATTGCTCTCTGTGTAAATGAAGGTTGGACCTTATGTACCTGTGAAACGATTCCAGTATCAAGCATCCACTCCCATGGGATCCCAAATTCCTTGCATCTCCTAATTGCACCATCCCGCACCTTTTGAATGTTGTAGACACCTTGCTCGATTCTGCAAGCCAAAGATCCCAAGAAGGTTACTAATGAGAACCATTTCTATTCAAAACCAAATTCAGAATCAAGAAGCAGAAGAAATGTGTGCTAATGATCATACTTCTCTTGAGAACCTTGGATTTGCTTCAGGAATGTAACAATCGGCTGGCGGGCCTCTTGATTATAAGTAGAGCAAGAGTGGGACTCAGCAATGTTTATAAGTTCTCGGTAGTTGAAGGCAACTTCTCTCATTGCATCGGTTTTGTTCTCTGGCCACTGGAAATGCTTGAGCACGGCCCTCTCGTCAACGAGTTGGGAAAGCTCCTTGTCAAGCCATCTGATAAAATCTTCCACCTCCTCTATTCTACTGAACCTTGCTTCCTCCACTTTCCTTATGAGTGAATTGACAAAGTCTCCCTTCGTTTCAACATCTGTTTTTATCTGCAAATAGTTTTCGATGTTGGTATCGTGCAATAGCCATGGAAAACCAGTTTTTGTGTTGGTATAGCGCAATAATTTTGGAAGCGATATATACTGTATGTAGCTTTTCTGTAGTGCGAACTAGGGTGCATTAATCTCTAATTTAAGTAACTTAATAATAGCAAATGTAACGCTAATGAGAATGAGAAAAGTCGATCTCTAGCCTCTCCATCAACAGCAGTACGTCTGCATACACCAGTCTCATCAAGTAACATGAAGCTCGCCATCTACACAGTTTTTTCAGCATTAGAGGACATGATACACTTAGCACTACTGTAATATATATGCTGCTATTGCTAGTGCTTCTTGGCAATGTCTGTGATCTATGAGGATTGAAATGATCATCAGCCTTTCCACTGTTAATCAAATCAGCCTTTCTGCTGGATTAGCTCGTGTTACCCTGGTGAGTTCAAGCATATGGATTAGAATATAAAAGCCATAGGTGTGTTATTTATCGTTTCGAATAGTTTTAAGCGTGTTTTCGAAATTTAGATGTACTCTTAATTTGAATGAAGGGACAAGTAGGCGTAAAATTTTACTGCAATAAAATCTGGAAAGCACATTTGCTCGCATTTTTAAACAATTTAATTGCTATCTGACCTTTGAAAAAATGCTCCGGCGGCCGTGGTGACGGAGGACTAGAACTGCCGCCATGAATGTCGATTCAGTTGTCTCAATTGGAACTATGCGTTCTTAAGCGTTTCTACGAGAGGGAAAAATAACGGAGAGAGAGAGAGAGAGATAAGAACAGGGCGAAGGTTAGGTGAGATCCACTCACAGCTAACAGGTGAGCAGAACGGTTCTCAATTTCTCCAATCATGTCTCGCGCGTTCACATTGCCGGCGCCTCCGACGCCCCTCCTCGCCTCCTTCTTTGTCATCCAGTGGTACAGCTGTACCACCTCCGGCAGCCGGCGTATTTCAGCGTCTCCGGCCGCTGATGATTTCATTGACGGCGGTGGCGGTGGCGGTGGGGGCAAGGGTGATGGTGATGGTTGTTCTACCTTGCTGCTCTTTGCCGAGGCCACAGCCGCTGCCATTAGTGAGCCAAGCGTTGGAATGGAAGAATCCGGCGTCCTTGGCTTGGTTGGTGGCGGTGGGGGCACGGGCGCGGGCTTGGACACCGGCAATAACACTGACGCGTGTTCTGTGACTAAACTGCTGTCTCCCTTTTGACGCAAACCGTTACGGCTTGCGGTTGGAAACTCCGCCGGAATATCCTGTTTGGTAGCTAGAAGATTGCCTTTCCTGTCCTTAAGGAGGCCGGAGATCTGTGATTTCAGGCGGACCACCTCCTGCCGCAGCTGCTCATTCTGTTTTGCCAACATCTGGCACCGTTCTGTCAGCTCAGTGTTGGACGGCTCCCTGCAAGGGTATCCATTCAGAGAAGCGTGCCATAGCGACTTCACTGAACTCATTCTGAGACAATCACCCTCTACCAAGCACTCGAACCTGCAATTTACAGCATGCAAGTGGGCTAACAGAGGAGCCAACTTAATTGTTGTTGGTTTCCCATTGCAAACTCATGACATGCCCAGTGAACAAGAGGAAATATGAAAGTGTTTACAACAGAAGTTGAAGAAAGCAGATGGTACAGCTAATTGCGAATTCTTTACTGCGATCCGAGAACTCGAATCCTTCCCCTAAAGTGGACAAAAGGAACGCGGTGCCAACTTAGCAGCAAAAGCGGAAAAGGCTGACTAAACTTCTGAACTTCATGTCTCGCTTCGTAAAGTCTGTTCTGAAACTGGTCTCCTATTTATAAAGTCGATCCAGTATTGCTGCTTTCATGTGGATCAATCAGAGATTTGTGAGCGAGGAACTTAAACCTTTTGTCTTAAGCATGAGAAGACAGTGACATGAGGTTGGTTAAAGAAATAGTCAGATGGTTGGTAGCTCGGGTCATTATGAGCCATCTTAATGGCTTGTAAGGTGGCCGGACTTATCTAAAGGAAGACTAGCAGGTACCTTTTTCTTTGCACATGCCGTCAGTGGTCTATTTGGCCAATCTGCAACATCCTGCAATCTCGCCAGAGTTTGACTCTCCATGTTTTTACATCCAAGGTGCGTCCAAGCAGCCGAGAAGATTTCATTCTTCATCTACTAGTCTGTATAAACTTTGTCATTCATGTGAGGAGCTTAACATTAAAGGAGGAAAGAAGAACCCACAGAAACTCCTGTCAGTCAGGAAAGGTTCCACCAAAGACATGCGCAAAGAATGACAGTGCATCATAAATTTGTAACTGATGTGCTGAACCTGGGTCTAGCTCACCTCTGGATCATGCTGCTTGGTAAAGTAGAGCAAGATCCAGAATTGGTCATCTTTTTTGTGTTATTCTTTTCTTCCTGTGCAAGTCCAACACTTCCAGCTTACGCAGAAAGTAAGCATTTGCTTTTTTCCCTTTATGTTTGTGTGGTTAGCAAGCTTGTCACTTAGTAGTGGGCTTAGCAACAAGTGTATCTGTTCCTTTAAATCAAAGACAGTACAAGTTCTTTCTCTTTTATACCTGTCGGTTTAGAATTGATTTTATTTTTACTTTGGTAAATCTATACTCTAGAGAACCATAATTAGTTAATGCATTCCTTTCTGCTCCTGGTTACGGTAGAAAGCAAAACTGGGACTGCCAATGAAGTTTGGTGGGGTTGATGATCAAGTAGGCCAAATTATCAGTTTTGTTATCCCACTGTTTCCACAGATCTACGTTAAAACTATAACTTTTTCTCTTGTGAGAAAGATGAAAAGCGGCCCAAATTCCACCGACTGGTTCTTTAAAGAAATAAAATGTCTTTATTTCCCTATCATGGCAGGTGGCAACAACTGGTAAAGCAAATAATTGATTGTTCTCCCTCTCTCGCTCTCGTACTGAATACTTAAATGTATGCAGTTAACAAAGTTCGTCCTTGTTTGATTCTTTACTTTCTGATTCACCTTCTCTGTTGTCATCGTTTCCAAAACTCTTTCTGTTTAGCCTCTGCTTTCATCTGGTAAATGATTGGTAAACCTTGGTTTTACTCCATGGAAGATTGAAACGGATCGATGACGAGGAAGGGTCGAAATTGCTCGTCCTGGAGGAGGACTGGCAGGGCTGCACACCGACGGCTTTCGGCACGGCCTCCCATTTAATGCGTTTATGACTAACTCATCGCCCTATTCCCTGGTGCCCAGGGAACCCATGATGGTGCCAAATCTGTCTTTTCAGTCTTACCCATTGAAGGAGAAGAGCAAGAAGAAGACTTGGGGAGCTGGGGTACTCTGCCATCAACATGGACAACAGAGAGTCCCATCCAATTCCCTGAACCTCAGCCCCACAGCCACATTGAAAGCTCGTCCCAAGTTATTAATGCATATTTCATACACACCTACTTGCATGGGCATGCCCTATATCTCTCTTCCCCTTATATATAAGATTTATGGATTTCTTGGTCGAGAAGAAATATTCTTCCCTCCTACAGCAAGCAGCGTTTGGTCAAAAAAATCTGATTTGACATCATATATATATATATATATATATATATATATATATATATATATATATATATATATATATATATATATATATATATATATATATATATATATGTGTGTGTGTAAAGGAAATGATAACTCTAGCTATTTATCTATGGTCGTTGATCTCAAGCGGATGAATGGTGTGAGCAAACAAAAAGAGAAAAGTACGAACTAATATTAAATAACAAAAGTATGCATCACACATTTGTCTTTGTTTTTCTCTTAATTCTTCATGATTGATCAGGCACATAGATAGGTGACTTTGAAAAGCCAGAATTACCATTTAATTTTTGTATATTGGACCACTTGAATAAGGGATAAAAATCAAACTAGTTAAATTTTGACTAAAAAATGTTTTAAATAAAATGTGAACCTCTTAATGTGTTTGTAAACACTGATTTTATATAAATTATGATTTAATTAAAGTTATTTAATAAGAAAATAATCTTTTTTATTATCAAAATTTTGGTGTTATAAAAGTCATTTATTTTTCGATTATTAAAAAACTTTATTAAAATTTAAAAAAAAAAAGTAATTATTTTATCATATGTTTCTCACCAAATCACCTTTATCATCATATCTACAAGTCTTAAGGTCGTCGAAAAAGGCACCTGATCATACACTTTGAGTCCGATTCTGTGTAATCCGGTACTACCTAGAATACCTAATTGTAAAACGCTACCCCAGCCGAATCGAATTGGAATAGGAATATTTTGTGAACTGGATTGATTAAAAAATATGTTTTTAATTATATTTTTTCAAAATCCGGAAAATAGGTAAAAGGCACGGACATTTTACACAAATTTCAAGTAGTCAAAATGATAACTTAGTAACAATAATATTACCTCAATAATTACATCTTAATCGATAAAATAGGGGAAAAAACTACAAAAGGCATAAATGTAATCAATAATATTAATAGTAGAAACAGCTATAATCATTCTACTCAAAAGATTTGAGAAGAAGATCTGACGAAGGACAAACGCTAATATTACAGGAGAAGAGTGAAGAAAGAGAAACGTGGTCGTCGCAAGAATGACGGAGACGGAGGATCTAGCCAGCCGGCTAGCTCCGGAAAGCATGTGATGTTGGAGGAGGACGAAATGCTGAACAAAGAAAACAAAGAAGCGAAACCGGATATGCTCAGTTCATGTGATGAAGAAGAATAACGAGGAGGAGAAAATGTCTAACCTGTAAAAAAAAAAAAAAAAAAAAAAAATGGTTAATTGATGTAATGGAGAAGAAGAAGAATAAGGAGGAGCAGTGGGAGAGCCAGCCAAAATTTGAGGGATCACTCTTCACAGGTATTCATAATAAAAGGACACTCATATACATAACCTAGCAAATATTTAAAGATATTAATTTGAAAAGAGAGCCGGTGATGATGGGTAACTGTCGACATCAATCCATATGTGGCTTTGGTTCTGAACATGTGGCTTTGGTTCTGAACAGAGGCGGAATCAGAATTTTTTGTTCGCAGGGGTCAAACTATAGTTTCAAAATTTTAATAGTAGTGGAAATATAAATTTTCAATTTTTTTTACATATATTAAATAAAAACGTTATATTACATATAAAATTTTAAAGTTTTTAAAATCTTATGAAGGCAGTGAGCACCGATGCCTCTCAACTCCAGTGCGGTTATGAAAAATTATATATAGTAGTCGTTCACTTGGGCCGTCACAAAGTATTTTATTTTCAGCATTCTTGTCCACACAGAACTAAGGATATGATAGAAATCCTTACGATGACTCAGTACTACAGGAGAATGACAAAAATCTTCATACTAGATTGGGTCCATTTGCTACCCTACTGCTAAATAGTTAGATCTATGATGGGGACTCTCTTGAATGTTTCTTTTCAAATCATCTATGAAATTGGAAGCCATGAACAGTGGTCATTTGCGGTAGGGAAGTGCAGTTCATCTCAGCATTTGTTGATATAGAGGCGAAGGCGACATCTTCAAAAGTGGGAGGATGGATCGCCGTAACGAGAAAAGAGTTACCGGAGTTTTATGCCTTGAAAAGCGTAAGTCCGTTGATTTTTAACCAATCCACAGATCAAATTTCGGTGGTTTTCTTCCTAAAATTATGCCAGCATGCGACTAACAATGGCCCCCCATCTCCCCGCTGTGCCGCGTACAGGAACTGTATGATTATTTTATTGCAATTAACCACTTCCAAGCGGAAGTTTGTCGGTATATTTAGGACTCCAGATTCCATAAGCTTTTATTATATAACATAACACAAAAGGTGACATACCATCATAGTAAAATCTTCACTAACAGACTAACAGCAGAAGTCAGAGTCAACGACATACTTGCCTATATTCTTTTATTGGTCATGCACGTCCCTACCAATTTCTCAAATGGGTTTATCCTGTCATAAATGTATATACTATACCAGTAAGATGCGGACACAGTAGGTAGAGTCGACGTAGAAAAGTAGAACCAGCTTTGATCTTTCACAGGTAAACACACATTAGCCACTCAACTTGGATGATACTTGACAATCGCTATTTTGCTACTACTGCAACTTTAATTGTCACTTGGCCAAACTTTGAACTGTGCAATCAGCTAGGAATATGTGGGTACTGGAACAATTGATCTAGATGGCTGAAAATGAGGGAACAAACTAAAAACAAAAGAATTAAACTAGGAAATCAAGGTTGCCGGTTATTTGCATCTAGATGGGCCTTGTTGAAACCTTGCACGCCCTGTAACCAGCTTCTTCACCTTGTCCATGAATGGAGATCAGAAAGCAACATCTCCTTTCTTCAGTCAATGGAAATGCTAAGGTAACGGTGGGGGCAACGATTGACAATGCAGAAGTAAGAATCCAAGCATAAGGAGAAGGCAGAACTACTTTTCTAAAATAAAAGGCAATCAATCGTGAAGCACGTGAAGAGGGAACCGTTCCCACTAAATATGCAGAACCGGCAGTACGTGTCACCACAAATGTCCTTTGATGCAGTCGAAGGCCAGCACGAAGTAAATGGTTTAAGGCGAAGCAGTGCGGGGCACGTGAACGCGCCACCTCCGGGCACTAGATAGAGAAAAAAACAGACCACTACTTCGTCTCAAAATGTCACCAAGTATTTGATTAGAAAGATTGTAAGGAACAAGGTAACTGTCTCTGATTGGACAGAAGAAAGCAGAAAACAGAAATCAAAATTCAAGACTCTTCTCCATTTCCTGGCATAATGCCTATTGACTGAAAAGAAGTGGAAGAAGACCACTGGAGACGCTGAGGTCCCAAAATTTATTGAGGGTTCGGTGGTCGGCTGTTTGCAGAACAAACTCGAGATCCCCACTCCAAGAGCTCCTTGCTAGTGTCATCTTTGTGACATATCACCTCAATGAAACAGAAGCAATCTTTCTTCTCCCCTGTAGCAGTCGCTATTGCCTCTATCAGTTGTTCCTCGCTTTGGACCTGCTCACAATGCCCAAAAAGGTCAGGGGAAGACTCCACGCGCATGAAGCAAGAAAACATGAAAAGAAAAAAGATGTGACAACGCATCAACGACAGTAAAAGTTGGATAACACTCCGAAAATTCTGAGTTCTCTCATTTTATAATAAATAACATTTTGTCAATATGGTTATTGAAAAAGTACCAAAATTGTGCAAAATGAAAGCCAACAGATGAAGAAGAAAAGAACCTTAGTTGTCCAGCAATCCCCTTCACCATTATGAATGGCATCAACAAACGCTGTGTAGTTCCAGTTTTTGATGACATTGTATGGTCCATCATGGATCTCAACTTCAATGGTATAACCCCCATTGTTGATGAGGAATATGATGGACTTCTGCCCGCACCGCAGCATGGTTGACACGTCTTGTGCTGTCACCTGCATTGCAGAAAACAAACAGTTAAATGCTAGGATTGGGTATAAAAATCCCGTTTAGCACAAATCTCTCCTCATTTGTTAATATTCCTCTCAATGGATCCTGCCTCCAATGGGCTAAAGTATTACCTGAAAGCTTCCATCGCCAATGCAAGCAACCACACGTTTATTCGTTGCAGCTTGTGCATACCCCAGCGTTGCTCCAACAGACCAACCAATTGAACCATACTGCATCTGGAATTCATACCTACGAAAATCATGGAAATGCCATTAACAAATGTAAAGAATACAAGATCATGAAAAGAAAAATGAATGAACGAGAGATTGTGTCCTCACCCACATCCCTCCGGCAGTTTGAGCTTCTGGCAGTTGAACCAGGAATCCCCCGTTTCAGCAATAACCGCAGTATCGCCAGACAACATTGCCTGAAACACCCAAAAAATGTTAGTTTATGGGTCTAAATCTTTCCTAGAGTGAAGCAGAGAGAACTCTATGATGACCGAGCTCCATCACCTGTATGTGTTTGAAGAGGACATTAACCCTTAAAGGGTCATTAGGTGCCGACTTCGGAGGTGTCCCATGGGGAACAAAAATTCGATGATAGTTCTCGTAAGCAGTCGTGTTCTTTTTCAACTTTTTAGCAAGAGCCTTCAAGAAATCTTTCATCAGGATGCAGCCGAAGGCCGGCCCATTGGCAACCACCACCCTGTCTGGCTGAACTATGATTGCCTTCTCCTTCTTCAGCAACAGAGAATACCCAACAGAACTATAGTCATTGAAGATCGGCCCAGCAAAGATGTAAGCATCGGCAGACTCAATAATCTCGGCACAGAAGGCAGTACTGACGGCGCCCCAATATGTTCCAATGAAGTGAGGCAACACCTCCGGTACCAACCCTTTGGCCGAGGGCATCACCGCCACAGCATATCCACAAGAATTGGCCAATTCCACGAACGCGTCCCCTGCCTTCGAAACTCTCAATTTTGGGCCACCGACCATTACTGGCTTGACGGCTTTGTTCAGGAAGTCGGCCGCCGCTTCCACCGCCGCTTCCAACCCCTTCTGATTGCTCATTCTGCAAAATTAAAGACCATTACAACGGATAAACAATACCAACAACGAAACTCTCTGAGAAACTGAGAAACAAATAAAACATACTTTGGTGCGAGGGAGAACGGCACAGGTTCTCGGCTAAAGGTAGGGTGAGGAATGGCTGCCAAGTTGCAGCCTACGCTTATGTAAACCGGCTTGCTCTCTTTCAAAGCAGTCGAGATCGCAGTGTCGATCAATTCATGAGCATCATCCAAGTTATTCACAATTGCCTACAAGCCACCAATCAAGAGATTTCATAAAAAACAAAGAAATAAATAAACATATCACCACATCCGTCAAATCAAAACTATATGAAGCTAACAGTAGAAACGAAAAGACCAATGTTATAACCATCATATGATCCTACTGCAAATCTTTTCGTCCCCTTGACCTAGACAGACGAAATAGCCATGAAGAAGTCCATGTGGATCAAGGTTCATGCTTACTAAGCAGTAAATGATATCGGTAGCGGCAGAAATCTCAGGCAGTAATCGATCAAAATCCATTTGCAACGAAACCAAGATTAAGAAATGTGGGGAACACGTTACAAATCTCCATGTACGACCAAATTGTGATCACCAACTTTACCATTTTATAACATCGTATAGCTTAAATTTTGATAGATCAAGCAGCTATGAGGCAGTTAATACCCACACCGGTATGATCTAATACACAGAAAGGAACCGACCAAAAACGAGGAACGGGAAGAAGAAGAAGAAGAAGAAGAAGAAGAAGAAGAAGAAGAAGAAAGCGTGAAGTAGGAGAGCAAGCGATACCTGATAGCATGTGACTGTCTGGAAGCAGCGGAGCTCCTGGGAGAAATCCGGCAACCCGATCGTGTGATGAAGGATCCTGTTGGTGCCGTAGTCGTTAGAGTTCGGCCCACCGACGATGCAGATCACCGGCAGGTTTTCACTGTACGCCCCAGCAATGGCGTTGAGCACGCTGAGGCCGCCGACGGTGAAGGTGACCACACATGCGCCGACGCCCTTGCACCTCGCGTAACCATCGGCGGCATACCCGGCATTGAGCTCGTTGCAGCAGCCGATGAGCTTGAGCCCGGGCTCAGCGATGAGGTGATCGAGAAGAGTGAGGTTAAAATCTCCGGGAACAGAGAAGACATCGGAGACGCCCACCTGAACAAGGCGCCGGGCAAGATGGCGACCGAGCGTCCAGTCCGTCGAGACGTCGCTGACGGCGCTCGGCGTGACGTGCACGGCCTTGGAGGAAGGCGGAGCACCCACGTCGTTGCTCGCCGCCCTGGCACACTCCACTCCGATCTTGGTATCCATATTTCTTTCCTTCTTGTGTGTCTCTCCGGAAAACCAAGACTCTTCTCACCTTCTTATAGCAGTTTCACAGAGAGAAAAAGAAGCAGACAAGGGCCGTTTTGCAGTTGCGCTTATGTGGGTAGGGGAGGAGAGGGAGAGAAAGAAAAAGGCAGATTTTTTTGGGGAGGGCTCGAAAAATGTGGAAGAGAGAACGGAAGAAAAGTTCTTGAGAGAGAAACAGGTGATTCGTTTGCGGTGGGTGGTTTCGGTACTTGGGTACGTGAGAGAAACGATTCGGATGAAGGATCGTCGAGAGAGAGAGAGAGAGATGAAGAGCTCTTTGCGATCGGCTGAATCCGCTTCAGTTCGCATTTAAAAGCAGGGAAGAAAGGGGGAGAAGGAAGGTGGGGGGAAAGGAAATCGAGAAAACCAGGGGCAGCCTCAGGGTTTGGCTAAAAGCCTCTGCTCCATTTGCTGCCGCAGTTTTTTCTTTAGTTCCGCATTTCCCTGGTTTCAATTCAAGGTGTTGCAAATCAAAATCTGGAACACCGGCGGCGTCAGACCAGAGACCGGTTTTTGACTGATGATGGTAGAGAATCAACAGCCCTCGGGAAGTTAATTCCTGCATGTTAAGATTCTTAATCCCTATTCCTTCTGATAGTACCTTTCTCAGACACATAAAAACTTTTCGATTAGCGAGAGAGTTTTTTATTATTTTTGGTTCGCCCGTTTCGCCGAAGCAACCAAAACCTGGTTCGCCCAAAGATTTGGGTACAGTGAGCCACCACTGAAGTCGCGTCGTCGTCCTCGTAGCTTTGACCTACAACTTGGGCATCAAATCTCGAGCCCAAAATATCTGTGCACCCAATGGCGCCCAAGCACATGGACGCCATGATCATCACGACGTGTTGTGTTGTGCAAGAAAATGCTTCACTGGTCGGAGTTTTGGCCCTTTGTCGAACCCAAACAAATAGTTTCCTCGGCTGATTGGTCCTTGATTCCAAGCATCTGTCCGGTATCCAGATGCAATACGTTCATCTCAACGTCGGCCATGAAGGGTCGGCAATTGGTCCAAATCTTTAATGGCGGTCAGGTCATAGTTTTGGAGCATGGTGGTAGTCCACAGACATGTTCTCCCAACTCATTCAACGACGCCGGTAAAGAATGAACGGTATCTAAAATCTCAAAACGCAAGTTCAACTACGCATCTTTGTCTTGCCAAATAGAACTCACATCTTCAAAGGTTCTTATTTACTATGATTGTTGCAAGGCGCATGGTAAAATCAGCAGTTTACATTCAAGAGGTTCGTGATTTGAATCTGTATTACTTTTCTCAGCTGCAAACAATAGAATTTGTGATACATGAGTTAAAGAATGTACTGTAACAAGCCGAAAATAAACATATGATGGATTCATTGTTTTCTTGTTCCTCAAGTTGGTGTTCTGACGTACGTGAACACGCATAAGAATTGATAGGAAAGTTCATGTGGTGGAGGATTGTAGTAGTGCAATTCGATAGCTCCTCACGATCTAAAGTCCAACCACACCATTAAATTCGAAGATGAATGGAGCTGTAGTGACGCATGTTGCGTCATGTATACGTGGGGTCACTCACTCCCCTACTTTCATTAGAGTCCATGCTCATAGCTTGATATTTATAGCATGCATCGTGCGAACCGATTCTGTCGCGTCACAGAAACCTAGACGACTTCACGAATTAATGAACAAAAATACATTTGGTATTATTAATTTTAGTCATATAATACTCTAAAAGTTTAATCCCGCGCCTTACATTTTATTTTATTGAATTGGCAAAAGCACTAAGATCCATTGGAGAAGCAATTTGGAATGAAGTGGGTGTTTGGTTGCCTGCCTCTAGATGGGATTTAGCAAGCCTTTTTTATCATGCTACAAAACCTTTCTGTCCTTTTCAGAATAAAAATCTCAATGCTTATCGTTTCCAGCTAAGATGAAGCAAACACCCAGCTCCAGAGGTACACTTGTACGAGTAGAAGACAAAATATCTTGCTTTTTAAATTATTCTGCGTGTTTGGAGAGAAAAAGGAAAGGGGAAAGTAGTTTGGCTGTTTGATCGGAAAAAACTTTGCCTCCCCACTGAAGTTCACAAGCGTTTGGTAAATGTCGACACAACCTGAAATCATCAATGACAACACTTAGAAAGAAGGCCGTCTTCTTGTCTCGCTCACTCGAGGAAAAGATTGATGCATCACCAAATTTCATCACTTGGGTTGGAAGCTTTTTTCTCTTTTTCAACAAGTTCATGTGGACTCTGGTGCAGCCACATGAGCTCGTATATAGAAGACAAGTTGTTTTTTCAAGAGTTTCAAACATCCTTTAAAGGAGAAGAAAAAAAAAAAACAAGTTTCATGAAGATTGTGTTCAATTCCCATGAATTAGAGATCTGCAGACCTCAGCCCTACTCCCTATCTCAAATCCACGTTTTTTTTACATTATAGCATGAACTTGAGATCCACGTTGGGGGTTGGTGTGAAATTCAGCTTTCATAGATTTCATTTCCAAGAGGATCTGAGATCTGTGGGGAATCAAACGCAACATAAATGAAACTATTTGTTGAAACTCTTGAATGAATAACTTGACTTATATTTTATAACTTTTAGATCTCTTTGCAGTCAAACGACTAGATGATTCTCACTAAATCTAATATACAAAGGTATTGTAGCTACTTGTTTTCAGAGAAAATATATAAAAAAACAAAATATTAAAAGTATTTTTAAAATATTTGAAAAGGGCACATGGCACCAATATGCTTAATCAAATGGGTGATTTGAATTGGCTGTCTCTGGCTGAATTTTCTAACAATGTTTCGGGTCAAGATCAAAGAATCGACCTGATGAGATGCTAATTTAAGTATGTAATCTATGACGAACTAAGTCTACCAAAAACAAAAACACGGCAGCGTACTTCCCTTGACGACGTAAAGTAGTAAAATATATTAACGACAAAGAGAAAAAAATTAAGGGTCTTTGATGACTGAGATTCCAGGTGATTTGAGATCATTAGAAATCTTAATTCAAGCATCTCTTTTTCATCCAATCTCAAATATGAAATTTTAGATATAAACCCAAAATCTCAAACTTTTTTTTTTTCCACAAATTGATAAAATCTTATGTTTATTTATTCACACTGTAAGTTTCATATAGAAGCATGAAATCTGTTTTAAAATAAGTTGGCAACCAGGAACGAGCATGTATTAAGAAAACGTCATTTATTCAAAGGGTTGTCTGCTCGATAGGGCACAGCAGAAATATGCGGCCATTATTGACAATGGCCTTCCCCACGAAAGCATCCAGTTAGGCTTCTAGAAACTGACGGTCCAGAGAAGATCTAAACCCTGGTGATTGAGTTATCGTCCATCTTAGAGAGATGGACGGCATTCAAAAGATGGATTTGAACGTGGGTCACCCTTTGCCAACCCCGTTGACGTCAGTGATAACAAGCACTTACAATTTACATCTTAATATTTTAATAAAAAAGTTTTTTCTTCTTTTTTTAATCAAAATTCGTCAAATGTAAACGTGATCCATATGGTTAACTTGCGTCACCTAATAATTTGGTCATTTTTTTTATTTAAAAAAATGTACAGCACTTAAAATGACCACGATTTTTCTATTTTTTTGACCAGCGATTTTGAAATGTAGTAGTGAGAAGAAGGTCGTGTTCATTTTAAGCTTTTCGGCTGTTGGGGTTTTACTTTTCAGTGGCAATGAAAAGACCCACTAGATCCAGAGATGTGAACGGCTCAGACTTGGTTCAGATCTAGTATTTACTCGATCCGTTCTGGTCCCATCGGTCCAATACTTGGACCCGGACTTAGAGTTGAATTCTGAAAAAAACCAAATTTGAAACATAATGTAACGTCCCAAATGTTTAGCCCGCGTTGAAGATTGTAAGAGATTTTCAAAGGTTTATAAAGGAGGTCATTAATGAGATGATTGTCTTGTTTCCTAAGGTCGGAACCGAAACAATTAGGGGTCATGTTGGGATCCACCGAACTAGAAGCTCGAGCCCAAGAGTGGGTCGGGTTGTTACACATAAGATTTGACATTTGCACTTGATCGGTTCCTTTTGAATCTGAGACATGGTTTCGAAACTGCAAGTTGGATACAAAACCGATTCAAATAATTCCTACCTGAATGGACCATCCAAAACCCAATCTGTCTTGGTCCTGTGACATCCACAGGGAAATTTTTAGCGGTGAAAGAGAGAGTGAAGCTTCTTCTCAGTCCTTAAGGTCTAGAGCTGTGTCACGATAGGGTAAACTTGCAGTCGGTTCTACCACCCATTACAGTTTAAAAGAGTAGTACCGACCTGTTTAACCCGACCAACTATGCTACGTCACTTTAAGAAAAAGACTGAGACTGAGGTTTCGGAAAGAAATGACTAGATTTTGCTACTTTCATTCGGAGCAGTTTCTTAGGAATAGTCTTTACAATATGCCTACTCATCTTCAGGAAAAGTGTCATACCGGAGATTGCTTTGGTCCTTGCCAACGTAACCTCACATCGGAAAACAGTGACTTCGAGTGAAATACCAACAGAATCCATTGTTTTCTTTGGAGTTGTAAGTATAATGAGTTGCACTTGGGGAATTGATTTAAAAGTCTTAAATCCAAAGTCTTTCGAGCTAGTTGCCGTAGAGAAAAAGGATTCAGCTGTCGGAAACGCATTTCCAGTCCAAGACTAACTCGACCTAACCCCAACAAACCAAAGCATGCTCCAGACATAAAAGAAAATCTTCCAAGTATGACTTCCTCATATATATATATATATATATATATATATATATATATAAACTATACATATTTTTCAACTTGAGTGTTGATAGTTTATAAAGATAACATATAATAGGCTTCCTTCAATGTGAGCTCCCCAATTAGCCTATCTCCCAAGCAGTATCGATCACATTTCAGCCCTTTAAAAATTTAACTGTACTCAATGAATCCAGCGACTTCCAATTCCTGCACCAGATGTGAGTCCGTGACTGCCAAAAGTTGAAGCTCTGCCCCAACCAAACAGGAGTTGTTAAAGAAAACCATATGCGAGTAGGTTTTTAGCTCCAGGTTTCAATATTAATGTGACATTGTGAGATGCATGAACCAAGTAAGTAACTTAGCTTACGACATTAAACAACTCACTAAATTAATATTTAACGAAGAAGAATGGGAAGCAGTAACTTGGCCTAGAACCGCACTCCACTCCACTAAATTAATGAAGAAGAACTGCTTAATTCTGTGAGCTGCTCGTGGAGGGTTTCAAGTCTGTCGTTTATTTAACCAATTCTGCGTAATGACTCGATTCGGAAGCATCTGTTGGAATATTCGGTATTTACATTTCATTCATTATTGTAAAATATTTATTAGTATCTTTAAAGCAAAACTAGAAGTGGAAGAAAAGTATGGCGCAACAGTAAGTGTCCACGACCAGCATATTTGTAACGATGTTTGAAGCATGAGAACGTTAATGGAATATTTTCTTATTGTCTTTGTTTACATATTAGTTGTCTGCAAATATTTTCTTATTATCCCTCAATTATTTCATTATATATTTAAATGGCTTTAGATTTTTTGTCCCCTCAAAAACAAATTTTTAGCTAAGGATTTTGACATGCACATGAGGTAAGCTACTTTGTGAAGAATTCTGCTGCACTTGCTCAATTTTTTTAAAAAAAATTGTTCAGTTATAAACAAAAACAACCGGTTTTCTAAAATTTGTACTCCTTATTGCTTTCCTTGCGGAGAAAAAACACTTCACAATAATAAGGCACTAGACTTTTTTTATGCGCACCTACACGTTATTGTGGTATCAGAAGGGAATGTGATATTTTGGGATGCATGAACTTGCAGCAGCTAAGTAACTTAGCTTACAACATTAATGGACTCATTAAATTAATGAACAGAAACGGCAACTTAGCCTACACCAGCACTCCACTCACTAAACTAATGAAGATTAGCAAACCATCTGCGGCATCCAAACCACCAAAAGAATTGCACGGTAAGAAATCCAAGTCTGTGAGCTGATCATGGAGATCTGTTGGTTTTAATAAATTTAAGTATGTCATATTATGCACAATTAGGTAATTCAGATTCCGATTCATGTGACAAAAGAATGCTGGCTGATACGTAGGTTTAAAAAAGATGGATTATTTTTGTTAGTTCTTTTAAAATATTGATTCATAATTGAAAAAATATCGTAAAGATGCACGCATCAGTAAGTATCCGCGTCGATCATCATATCTTGAGGCTACAAATATTTATAGCGTTGGTTTTAAGCATTATAACATTGTTAATGGAGGTAATGGGATTTGGTGAAACCGCATTGGGCAGCCGGTCGAGGGGAAAGGCTACCCGAGAAGCTTCGAACTTCGAGGGAAGGAGCAGTCTTCCATGAACAGGAAATCAAAAATTCCCCCACTCAAAAGGAATTGCTAGAAGAGCTTGCTTCATTGTTGTTGAGATGCATGCAAATTCACATATTGGCACGCAACAGTTCATTGGAATTTTATTCTTTGGGCAAAGAAATTATTCATTTCTGTTCCCTTTCACCCTCATGTTCAAATCAAACAGCCATCACAGTTTATCAGAATTTTATATCATTCCATCACAGTTCATTAGAATTTTATTTCTTTGGGCAAGGGAAGAACCTTCCCCATGATAAAAAATCAAACAGTCACCATCCCAGCCACCAGCCATGAACCAAGATCGAAGATCAGGCATCGCATAACTGATCAGCCTGACGAACAGATGAACATCCAATTGATAGCTAGTCGGACTGACAGAACAGACGTTGGTTCAATAATCGTCACTTCAATTCTTATTAAACACTTCGAAAGTTAAGTCATTAATTCAATTTTGCTACTTTATTTTAACTACAAACAACACTCTACTAATTGACAAGCACACAATACTCTAAAAAACAACTCTAGTCCCGAAGTCTTTTTCACCACTCCGAAATATCTCTTCTTCCGAGAGATCTTTTTAAAGGTAAAAGAAGAAGGGATGTATAAGGAAATAGGTTTTGTATTGCGTCATGTTCTGTTACTACACATTGATATTGAGTACAAATCTGATCAATACTACTTGGAATTCTCGATGAGACGAGCAAAAGAACCCCACCAAGAAAGGATGCATGGGATCAACCTACATCCTCCAACTTGAGACCATGCCAGCACACATTCGGGCGACGCAAGCCATGCACAGATGAAACACTCGAATAGCACAGGCGATTATTGTTCACAGGATACACAGATTCTACATAACTGACGCTCAGACCCAACTTTTATTCACGCACAATATACACAAACAGTAGCTCATCTGAACACTGTCATAACCCCAATGACAAGATGACAGGATAGTAGATGATTTAGTTTCAGTCTCTGATCTTTATTCACGCAGAAAACTAGTCACTACGTACTAAAAAAGTAAGAAAGCTATGCATAACTCCTGAGATGGGAGACACCCAGTTGAGAAGATCAAGCAAAGAAGCGTAAGAGTTCGGTTGAAGGAGAGAAGATCGGCTGGGGTGAAACAGGGACGCAAAGCCAGCAGCGCGATCCCCTACTGGGGGTTGGGCGGTCGGCTGTTGGCAGCAGCCACACGAGATCCCCACTCCAGAAGCTCCTTGCTCGTGTCGTCCTTGTGTACGATCACCTCTACGAAACACAAGTGGTCTTTCTTCTCCTCTCTCACTTTTTCCAGCGCCTCCCGCAGTTCCTCCTCGGTGTGAACCTTCAATTCCAAGAACCACAATCAGTTTCCACGTACATTAGAATTATCAGATCTTTCCATGAACGAACAAGCTAAGAATGGTAACCGGTTTGAAGACAGAATTGCAGATGCTCGTGAGAGAAGAAGAAGAAGAGCACCTTCACGGTCCAGCAATTTCCTTCACCATTATGAATGGCATCAACAAATCCAGCGTAATCCCAATTCTTGATGAGGTTATAGGGTCCATCGTGGATCTCTACCTCGATTGTGTAACCCCCATTATTGATGAGGAAGATGATGCTCCTTTGCCCATGTCGCAGCATGGTTGAAACGTCTTGTCCTGTCACCTGCACTTAAAGAAATCGACAACTGGCTGCATTACTACCAACGCTTTCTGAAGTTAGCCCTCATATGATTATACTCTAAGCTCTTACGCAATTTCTCACAGAAGATGAATTAAGCTCATCACCTGAAAACTTCCATCACCTATGCATGCAATCACCCGCCTGTGTTTGTCGGCCTGCGCGTATCCAAGTGTGGCACCCACGGACCAACCGATGGAACCATACTGCATCTGCATTTCGTACCTGCCCTCTTACCATGAAGGTTAGCTATATGGTACGACGTAACAAAGTGATCTACAAACATCATGAAAAAACCGTAGAAAGAAGGTATATAAGAAATTTTGACATGTATGGATCAACCTCTCACCCGCATCCAGGAGGCAATTTGAGTTTTTGGCAGTTAAACCAACAATCCCCTGTTTCAGTAATGATTGCAGTTTCACTAGACAACAGTTCCTGAACCACCATCATCATAGAACATTAAGAATTTCATTTCCTTTGCAGAGGAAGCAAAAAGTTACGGGTAGAATCTGAAACGTCTCCTTATATACCTGTATGTGTTTGAAAAGAACATTCACTCTCAATGGTTCATTTGGGGCACTCTCTGGAGGCAATCCTTCCGGCACGTGAATCCGACGATAATTCTCGAAAGCAGTTGTGTTGCGGTTCAATTTCTTAGCCAGAGCCTCGAAGAAATCTTTCATCAGAACGCACCCGAATGCAGGACCATTGGTCACCACCACTCTTTCTGGTTGCACGACGATTGCTTTCTCCTTCTTCAGCAACAGAGAGTAACCGACGGAGCTGTAATCATTGAAGATGGGACCTGCAAAGATGTAAGCATCGGCGGATTCGACAATCTCAGAACAGAATGCACTGCTAATGGCGCCCCAGTAAGTGCCAATAAAGTGAGGGTGGTGCTCAGGGAACAGTCCTTTAGCCGACGGCATCACTGCCACCGGGAAGCCACAAGCATCTGCCAACTCCACAAAAGCCTTTGTTGCCTTGGCAACTCTCATTTTAGGCCCTGCCACCATCACCGGCTTCACCGCTTTGTTTAGGAACTCTGCTGTTGCTTCCACAGCAAATTCGAGGCCTTTCTGATTTGTCACTCTGCAAGAGCAATCCATTAGAACAGGAACCCACCATTACCAAAAAGAGGGCTCGAATAGAAAACCAAAAAGGAAAAGGAGAATCAACTTTGGAGCTAGGAAGTAGGGAACGGGCTCTCGACTAAAGGTAGGATGAGGAATGGAGGGCAGGTTGCAGCTGATGCTGATATAAACTGGCTTGCTTTCTTTCAGGGAGGTGGAGATTGCAGTATCGATCAATTCATGAGCATCATCCAGATTATTCACCACTGCCTATACAGAAGTAACACAGGCAGAGACCAAATTTTAAATATGCTAAAAAAATTCAGCTATTCAAAGAACTGAAATAGATTATGAGACGACAATATCACTGAGCTTCAAGGTTTTAGATAACAATTCTTACATGCAATTGAATCGGACTTGTTTGTTAAAAAAAGCAAACCCACCACAATTAGCTCAACATTTTCAGTTAAAATTTTACAAGTCATGCAGGGTAACAAATACTCGGCAATAACAGGGAAGGTTGTAATGCATGTACAAAGAAATTTCAGAACAGGAGATCTTTTGTAAGTATAATGAAAGGTAGACCCCTAAATGGACATCCCCCTTTAAGTCGAAACTCGAAAGTCGAAACGACCTGATAGCAGGTGACCGTCTGGAAGCAGCGGAGCTCCTGGCTGAAATCCGGGAGCCCGATGGTGTGGTGAAGGATACGGTTGGTGCCGTAGTCGTTGGAATTCGGCCCGCCGACGATGCAGATCACCGGCAGGTTCTCGCTGTACGCCCCGGCAATGGCGTTGAGCACGCTGAGGCCGCCCACCGTGAAGGTGACGGCGCAGGCACCCACGCCCCTGGACCTGGCGTAACCGTCCGCCGCGTACCCGGCGTTCAGCTCGTTGCAGCAGCCGATGAGGTTGAGCCCCGGCTCGGCGACAAGGTGGTCGAGCAGGGTGAGGTTGAAGTCGCCGGGAACGGCGAAGACATCGGAGACGCCGACCTGGACGAGGCGGCGGGCGAGGTGGCGGCCGAGGGTGGAGTCTTTCGAGGCCAAGGAGACGCCCTCCTTCATGGAGACGCCGGCGAACTGGGATCGAAGCGATCCCAGTTCGCTGCTCTCTGACTTTACAGCGTCTGCTTCCCCAATCTTAGTCTCCATTATTTCTTCTTCTTCTTCTTCTCAGAAGCGGCGAGAGAGAGAAAGCAGAGATGAGCATGAGGAAGCGGAAGGTAAAGCAGGATTTAGAGTAGGAGGAGGTTCCAGTGTCTTCCTGAGTTTAGGACGACACGTGGCGGCGCTTCAGACCGTCTATGACAGAAAAAGGTAGACGTGGCCTTGTGGGGACGAGAAACGAAGCGCAGTTTGTAGGGGACGATAGGTTTTACGAAACAACAGAGTTAGCCCCTAGTAGGTAGACCCGTCTGAACTGATCCAAATCCAAGTTAACCCGGATCAGGATTCAGAAGGACTCGGCTATTGGATCGCAAGTTTCAAATCAAAAGCATAGATCTGGACGAGAACCCCTGCATGAAAAAAACTAAACAGAACCGGTGTTTGCATGTTTTCAAAATCCTGTTTCTGAGGTTTAAACTAATGTAAATCCCATCTACTTAACAGCAAAATCAGGAACAAAGAAAAACTTGTAGAAGGCAAGTGCACGAACGACTTTGTCCTTAATTTTGCAGGTAAAAAAAATCAGGCACATGAGTCCAAGCTTTGTAGATATGCATCCAGCTAGCAGAGCGGACGCACTAGATGATGGACAGCCCGCACGCTTTTCCTCGGTAAATATCTCCTCCACCGTCAAGTTAAAGCCAAAAATCCTGCGCTTCTCTCTTCTAATGCTCATCCAATCGCAGTATTTCTTCTTAGCTTATACGAATAACATGACATCGCCTTCATCGAGTTCTGCAAAAAAACAAGTACTTAAGTCATATTAACACATGGTTTGCGACATTCAAATTAGTGAAAATTTCTTTTTCATATCAAAATTAGTCGGTTAATCGTTTTATTGCCATTAACGTTGGAAAGTTGGCAAGCAAATACCTCTTGTATAAATATTTTTCTAGAAGCAGAACTGTTTACTTGTTTGACAATTGACATGACACTAACCAGGTGGACCTTTTTCATTGACAATGGCGACAGTTTTGTCCCTATTTTATAAGATAAGAAATCCGGCGTCCGTTTCTGTCTTCCCCAAGACATGCTTTGTTTTGCATAAGTTGGATGCTCTTAGGCCTCAGTATCTCCCGGCCTAAAACATGAACCTCAGTTTGGTATGGCCACACTCCAAACTCGAGTAATAATTTTTTTTTTAATATAAATTATATTTTTAATAATATATATATATAATCATTATTAAAATAAAAATAATATTAATCCAGGCCGGCCCAATATGTTAAATGACCGAATCCCAGACTGGCCCACGCTGGTTTTTTTGGCCCAAATTCGAGCTCAATCTAACCGAGTACCAGATACTGTCGATTACCTAGTTCGATGTCCATCCTTAATGGCTACTCCTTGTATATATATTGAGTAAATTCCATTTAAAGGTTTGGTTAATGCTCTAGGAAAAATATATACCTCAATGAGAGACATCTCCAAAGTCAAATTTTCCCTAAAGCTGGTGAATAAAATTTCAAAACTAACTTCAACTAGTTACTGGCTCTTGAATATGGTTCTACATGTAACAATCAGACCCGACCCATTTTTGGGCTCAGGCCCCTTGAAGATTCCTCACAATCTTTAATACGGAACTAAACATATCGGGTCTTCCACTACATGGCCTAGGATTCTTGGATTTTACGATCCAAAGGTACTCTGAGCTATGAATTTCATGATCTAATGACCTTTACGTCATATTATTTCAAGTTGAAGAAAAATGATTCAACAATGCATCTTTTGGTGTTAAAAGATCAAACTTTTAAAAGTGACTTAATTAGCTTCTTGGGTTAAAAGCTAAAACTAATCGAAACTGAAACCAGTTGAAAACAGATCCAGATTCCTGCAATTATTTTGTTACTAGATTAAGGTTGATGAGGCCTCAACTCAAATCATTTCACTATATTATATTATATTTCTTCGACCAGCATCGTTTCTGCTTCTGCATATTTAAATAGAGTCCGGCCGCTTGCGACTCTTTTCTGACTTCACATGCAAGAGGTTTGTGTTTGTTGGAACTCAACCAATCCAAATCACATCCAATGTACAACCCGTTGACACCGCAGACCGCTAAGGGACTCCTCTTTCTCCTCCCTCACGTTCACACAGCGTTGATTAGGAGGAGAAAAACCTAATCTTATCCTTTGCCTCAACGGAAAAACAAATACCAGTTTGTCATATACATACCATTCATTAATTTCTCTACATATATAAAACTATATCAGCTAGATAGATCATTGATCTATTATTAATGCTATGTTTTCTAACTAAAAATTTATTATAATTTTGATTTTATATGTTATATATAGGGTCACGACCGGTGCGTGGATGGTTGTTCGGTATGGCGTTTTCTCTATCGTGAACCGTCTCATTCATTGTTGGTGAGCAAAGTCAAAGAGGGCTGTAGTCCACGCGGTTAGGGAGAGAGAGAGAGAGAGAGGCGGTTTTTTCTCGGTGAGCTGTTGCTCCGGCTCATGCAAACCAACAAGCCACCACCGCATGCGGTTTTCACAGTACAGCCCAACACCGCCTGCCAGCCATAAAAGCCGGCCTCCGTCCCCAACCCCACCGCCAACGAGAGAGAGCCCGTGATATGGCAGATTTGCTGAGTACAGGTCTCGGAGCAGGCGGGGGTGGCGATGGTGGAGAGAGGATCAAAGGGTCGTGGAGCCCGGAGGAGGACGCGGCCCTCAGCGAGCTCGTGGCAAGACACGGGCCCCGCAACTGGTCGCTCATTAGCGCCGGCGTGCCCGGCCGGTCCGGCAAATCGTGCCGGCTTAGATGGTGCAACCAGCTGAGCCCCCAGGTGCAGCACCGCCCCTTCTCCGCCCAGGAGGACGCCGTCATTGTCCAGGCTCACGCCCGCCACGGCAACAAGTGGGCTACCATCGCCCGTCTCCTACCCGGTCGAACGGACAACGCTGTGAAAAACCATTGGAACTCCACCCTCAAGCGCCGCTCCCCCTCGACCACCGCCACCAACTGCGATGTCCTCTCTGAGACCGAGGGGCTGAAGAAGCCGCGGCGGCAGTCGATTTCGGTGTCTGAAAGCAGCTCCGTCGAGCCGCCGACTTGCTTGCAACTTTTCCCGACCGGTGGGGAGGCGAATGGGGCGGCGGCGCCCGTGTCATTGCAGCCGAAGATGGCAGAAGAGGTGGAGTCGGGGAGCGGCAGGAGAAGAGAAGGGGAGGCAAAGGAAATGAACGAGATGAGAGAGGTGTATCTGTTGTCTGTGATCCACGACATGGTTGCGAAGGAGGTGGAGAGATACATTAGTAGCAATTTCATTGTAAGAAATATCGGATAGAAGTTCCATCCATCTCTCAACAATCTTATATTGCTACAGATCATGGGACTCTTCAATGGGGTTTGTCAAAAATTTCTGCTCCTCCCTCAACCATCATTTTGGTATCATTCATGTTCATCCTCTTGATGATGAATGTTAGACATCTTCTGAACCTAATCTAGATTGATAATAAAACGCGGCAAAGTCTATGTTAAACAACTATATGAAATAATATCATAGTTCGGTTGTGCACTCCGCGGATAAATGAACATATAAAATGCAGATGATGCAAGAAAGAATTGTTGCAGGTCAACGCTCGAACGAAACAGTCAACAGTGGTGTCAAATGGGACATCGCTTTCAGTAAATCCCATAACTATAAGGTCGTTCTTTGATATATAAAAATAAAGTTACAAGGGTCGCCAGTGTAGGGCTCACCATGGAGTAGAAGAGGATCCAAGGAGAAGGTCTAGGACTTTGGTCCAATTAATGTCTCAAACCTTCTCATTCAAATCAACAATGGAAATCTTTTTTATTCTTGTGTTCTGTTTGACTAATTATTTCCTTCCTCCTCTACTTAATGAATTCATACAGGACTAACTTGAGATATTCATTCCTAAATTCGATTCAGTAGTAACTGATCCCGAATCCGGTCTTGATCTTAAAATGTTATCCTTTTTTAAGCATCTTAAGCAGATATTCGATCCATTGACATACGTTGGTTCATAAAATGCGCCACACTTTTAATTTTATATCATGGTAGATTAGGTCAGAGCAAGCACGTTGATCACAATTGGACAGTGGGAGTGGAGATCCACTCCTTTGCCAAAGAGGCCAACGGGCGTCAAGGGACGAACTCCTTCCTTAAGTCCTCTCTCCACGGGTCATGGCCCAGATCCAGACCTCGGGTTCTGACCCGATACCTGCTCCAATCTCAGGGCCTGAGATTGGTACCATAGCGTTTTATTCGGGTTCGGGTCGAGTCTGGATGGAGCGAAATCCGCTGAGAGCCCTGAATCGAAGCTGTAATAATATATTCAGGCGGCCGGCCGTTCACCCAATTTCTGCTGACAAGCAGAATCTGACAGGATCAGACCCAGCCGGTGGTCCATGTCCTCACCTCCGGCCATATATTTTTTCACCTCAAAACCGGGCTAAATTTCTGGACATCGCATCCCTATCTGATCTCTCAAGGCAGGGCACCCACCCACTCACTCTACCCTGTTTGCATCCATCAATCAATTCATCGTCATTCAAACAACACTAACCCCCACCATTTCTTCCTAGCTTTTGTTTTCGATCTAGTTTCAATGGACCTAGCTTACCCGATTCAATTGGTAAGTTCGATCGTCTTCAATTGACAGGTGTCCTGCTTTCCACTCAAAACCTAAAAACAAGAAAAAGAACTTGGGCCTTCTCGAGGTTTCTCCCCCTTAGGATAGCTCCTATAAGCCTTGATTGATCATCACCCAACGATTATCCTCTTTATTTACTTTCCCAAATAATATTAAGTACACAAACAAAGACTTTGAATCAATTAACTATGGTTCAGGTCCCACAATAGGATTAATTATCACATAAGGCTCTGTGCATCTGTGTTTGAGTCATGTGATTAGTTATCTGTATCGCAGACTTCCTCGCCGGCCTTCTTTCCATGTGGCGATCTCATGGTTCCCCGCACGAGATGCCGATAGCTACCCTCGTGTAGCGTCTCCTTTCTCCTTTCTCCTTCTCGACACAGAGAAGTTGGATTCTTGTTTGGAGTATAAAACTTTATCGCTTTCATCTACATAACTTAATGATAAGAGTGCCAATAATTGGTCTTCTCTACCTTTCTGGATCGTCTCTTCTTTTCTAAGGACGATTAACTCGAGATGAAGTCGCTCGCTTCCACATGCCAACTCGCAACTTCGACCCCACTTTGCCGTGTATTGAAGAGAGCACATGGACAACTCCCATCCAGCACTGTTATAGTCGGACCACAGAAAAGATGAAAGATTGAAAGGAATTGTTCTTTACCAAAACAAGGTAAAGCCATTCATTCCCCTTTAGTCGATCCAGTCGTCTCATTTTCTTCGTCTTTTATATCAATGCAAAAGATACAGACCCTTTCAGTAATGGAGTCTTTTCATTCAAGAAGATTTGCATTCTTCTGATAGTCTGTGGTGATGTCAATTCCTTGATCCAGAAGATCTGCATTCTGTTATCATTTACTCTTTTTGGTGTCAACAAACTATTGCAACTTTTGCTGTTAGGACATCGAAACTTATCTGTATGTCATGTTATATAATAAAACATATGGTTACCAGGAAAGCAAAGTGCAGTAAAATTACAGAAACAGTTCCAGAGTAGTCAAATAGGAGAAAGAAGACTGCAAAGAGGGCGTTTGATGGTTTGATTCTGGAATCATAATTCCTCCTCAAACTAGAATGAAATCAAAATTTCATACTCTGCATTATCATCAAGACAACTACTGTGGGAAAAGAAGAACACTTTCTAATTTAGTTATTTTAGTTAAGAAAAAAGCAGGTAGCGGGTAGCACAGCCCATCCCCATGTGTCCCGACTTCCACAAAACCGATTTGTGAATATATTCATTGCCGAACAACCATTTGCTTCATACCCGGAAGTATTTTAAACGATAAAGCATTTTCTGAAAAAGGATTGATATTTATGGATATTTCAGATACGCGCCTCGCTTATCTGAAATAAGTGATGATTATCATCAATAACTATAAGTCGTCATTTGACTGTACAATCACAAAATGACCTTTTAAGTGAAAATTTTCCCTTTCTAAGATGACATTCTTTTACTAATCTAGCAAAAGATCGATCTTAAAATTCCTGATGCATCTAATATAGGCATTCTTATTTTACCTTTTTTATAAAGAAAAACCGGATTGAAGATCAAAAGAGGGAAAGTAAGTATGATCTTAGAATGATGGAATAGCTCTTATTTTACATCCACGGCCTTGGAAATGGCAAAAAGAGGAGATATTAAGCACCAACATGAGAAAAGATGTTTCCTTCTCGTGTCGAGCGTGAAGATCAAAGCCCGCTTTCGAAATTCGGGGACTTGTTGGTCATTTGAATCTCCTCAGAACCCACATGGAGAGAGAAGGGGGCGAGAAACAAAACGACCCATAGGCAAGCGTCTCTCTCCCTCTCTCTCTTTCTCTCTCTCGCTGTGCAAGGAAGGTGTGGCCATGGCGGCCTTAGAGTGCTGGAGCAGTCGCACCAGCATCGATGAGGACATGGTAGAGCAGGTCCTGATGAAAACCAATGACCGGTCTGAGGCCTTTCCTTCTCCACCCACATCACCGCCTCTCCGAACGGACGACGCCGGCAACCAGAGCGGCCCCGTTTCTCAGAAGGAGTGGCAGCGGAAATGGGCCAGGATCGGCCGGAATGTCGCCGGGGCCATCACCAACCTCAAGACCCACCTCAACCTCGACTCCATCGCCAGCCGAATCTCGGCGGCTTCCGAATCGAGGCGGCTCATCTGGGGCTCGGTGGTGCACGACCTGACACAGCTCTACCCGGGAAGCCAGCTCCCCGAGAAGCTCATTGCCAACGTCCGCAAGCACTTCGACTCGCTGCCTCTGAGCTACGCACAGGCTGGGTTCGACATGAAGGAGGTTCTCGCCCACATGCGGTTGATCGAAGAGGCCGTAACCGAGGACCGCCCGGCCGTTTCCGTCGAGGAGGATGCCGGGGACGAGTCGGACGCTCGCCGCGGCAGCATCTCGATCTTTCGCCTCGCCTTCGCCTGCAACTCCTGCATTTCGTGGCCGGCGGTGTCCTGCGTCCTTGACGACCCTTCCTTCTGCTGCAAGAAGATGCAGATCTTCGAGCGGAAGAACCTCACTCTCGGCGTCGTCACTGTCTTGGTGCCGGCTGGCCAGGAGAGGGCTTTCCGGTACAGGGTTGAAACCGCGCTGAGATCAGCCACCAGACGGCCTAGACAGGCCGCCATGAGAATCGCTCTGGGGCTATGTGGTTGCCAAGAGGAGAACATCAAGAACCCTGCCGAGTGCGAAATGGGCGACGAGCCGGCCGGTCGAGAATTGACCGACAACGCCTCCGATCGATCCCCACTGAAAGCTTGTCAGATGGGCGGCTCTTCCTTTTCTGTTTCAATCGATGAATTGCAGAGCATTAGGACCGGCGGCGAGGATCTCGGAAAATGGCTGCTGAATTCGGACTACGTCGAGGTTGCCGAGCAATTGGGGTCTAGAGTGTTCAAAGGAGTTTACAGAGGTAAGAAGGTAGCCATCATCAAGATTCCCGGCTGCGAAAGAGGAATGCGCTACGACGTTGAGTTGAGGAGGGATCTGTTGGAGCTCATGACTTGCGGGCACAAGAATGTCCTTCAATTCCATGGAGTACTGCTGCACCCTGTGCACGGATTGTGCACTGTGACGAAGCTGATGGAAGGTGGATCCATCGACCGGTTGATTCGCCGCGGGGGCGGAAAGAAGCTTCAGTACAAAGAAATCATCAAGATTGCCACCGATATCATGGAGGGAATGGCTTTCTTGAATGAAAATGGTGTTGTTTACAGAGACCTGAACACAAACAGGGTGCTTCTTGACAGACAAGGAAACGCTTGCCTTGGAGATATGGGTGTAGTTTCACTATGCAATCAAGATGGGGAGGTCTTGGAATATGAAACAGCAGGGTATAGGTGGCTAGCTCCAGAGGTACGAATGCCGTCCAATTAGAACTGATTATTTAGTTTCTTCTGTGTTTTGATTATATGACTGTTGGTGTCTTGGTTCATTTGAATTTTAACGATTGGCGCGGCAATTGCAGATAATTGCAGGTGATCCGGAAAGTGTGGTAGAAACGGAGAAGAGCAATGTCTATAGCTTTGGGATGATTCTGTGGGAGATGGTGACGGGAGAGATGGCATATGAATCGTATTCGCCTGTTCAAGCGGCCGTTGGGATCGCCGCCTGCGGTCTCCGGCCGGATATACCGGCTGACTGCCCCCTTGTTTTGAAGTCTTTGATGCAGAAGTGTTGGAACAATTTCCCTTCCAAAAGACCCCATTTATCTGATTTGCTCACAGTTCTTAGGGCTGCTACTTCACTTCCTAGTAGATGAATAGGTTCTGTGGTAATTGCCTCTCTCGTGGATGTGGTTTTCCTTTTTCCGCTTGTGGATATGGCTGCATCAGCTTTGTGGCTCTCCTTTTTCTAAGATTATACTTGGCTCTTTGTAACAATCAATCATTTGCTGCTCATTGTTAACATCTTTTTTTGCTTGTATATCAGAAATCAGATACATGGAAAAAAGAGTGTATCGTTTCACATCTTATCCACTTGTGTAGACTTGTAAAAGAGAAAAAGTTGCCTTCTCTCTCTTTCTCTGGGTGCAACTGAACAGTCGTCGTTTCTCCTTTTGTATTGCCAGGTGATTACAGTGATGTTGTCAATGAGATTCATGAATTTTGGAATTCCTACGGGTTAGTGGTTTCAATTTTTCAACTATGTTGGGAAGGAAGTAGAAAGGAGTTCGGCTTCACTATACGTGTGATCCCAACTTTACCGCAAGAGGTGAAAGCTACCTTTTGCCCATTTTTTAGACTAAATTGTCTGAAATCTGCAAGCTCTGTATGTAGCCCTTAAAAATCAAACTGTCCAGGTTCCAGCCTGCAGAAGAAAGCAGCTTTACCAAAGTGGTTCAGAGCAAGCAGGTTCATAAATGGGCATGGCCGTCAAAGGGGCTGTCTGACGGATAGTGCCTAGAGTTTACAAAAAAGTTTTCCCTTTTTCGATTTTAAATGCATCTTCAAGGATGAGCAGGAACTGTCACAGGGCTGTCAAACAGGCAGCAACCATTTAGAATTTTACAGAAGCTTTCTCGGTGACCTGCAGGATTTAGCTTCTGCTCCTATAAGGTTCTAATATTATATTCTCTTTCAGCTTACCGGATGTTGATGGCACTTTATAGTTTACACATTTCTCAGAGATGATGCATTCCCTTTTTCACTGATCTCTGGTTAGTTCCACTAATGCAGGGGATTATATTCCCTTCTCACCATTCATTTCTTACCTACTTGAAATCTACTGAGAGTACGCAGTAGATGAATTTATAGCACTCTTTGAGCTTGACAGTTCATCTAAGTGTAGGATGAGGTTTTGGCATATTTTGTTAGTGATTAAAGGAGGACAACTATTGAGATAAAACATTATATCCTGAATATGAACACATCAAAATGCTTTTACATGATTTATTTACTAACGACGAGTCTGTTGCTTCTCAGTTTTACTCAAAAAGTATGGTTTATGAGACACTCCATTTTCCACTAATTTTTACTAATGTACAATGGCTTCTTCTTTTTCCTGTGCTCAACAACAGGCAGCCCTCGTCATGCGGCAAGCCCGGACACATGTCCTTCGTATTTCTGTCAAAATCTCTCTTGAAGTGGTAAAGAATGGCAGATTATTTTCTCCTTTTTTTTTTTTTGACTTTTTGTTCGTATCTGCAATTTTCCTGCCCGCAATGAAGATTTTCACGTTGGATCCGTGGTGCTGCCTCCAACCATTTTTATGAACTTCTAGACATAAGAGCAGGCAACGAGGACCGATCCGACGCGGCCAGTGTACGGGCTCGACTATTATCACAGGCTCGCAGAAATTTTGAAATTTGTAAAAATGTGTAATAAATGGAAAAAACAATAATAGCTTGGATTCTTTTCCTATTTTTATCGACAACTTGTTTCCTAGAGGCTTGCGTCACAAGGACGGCTGGCCCGAAGATCCATCCCTCCCTCTCTGTTCGTACATTGACATAGACTTTCTTTCCTCTCTTTTAATTCAAGATTTTTTTTTTCAATTTTAATATTAAAGTTTGTTTGCTGAAAATGATTTAAGATTGTTGAAACTTGAAAGTCTTCGGTTATTTAAACAAAAAGGAAACCGAGGTAAAAAGCAAATGCACGAAGAAGAAACGTGTTCGGCTTGTCTTTGTATTTTGGGATAAGGGCGTTGTGGAGTAGCAGGTCACAGACGTTCAATCGTGAGACTCTCTGTCTCTGACGACCTTCTCCAGTCATCGCCCCCTTGAGAACATGGCCTTTGCAGGCTTGCAGCTCATTTTTTTTGAGTAAAAAGAACTAAACATCTCCAGACATTTTTTTTGGTATGTACGTCCACCCATTTTAAGTGGTGACGAAGATGTTAACAACTTACCATTCTGAAAAAGAAAAAGGAAGGGTCCTCCTCCCCCGGCCTTCAAGATCTTGAGTTGCATTGGCATTGGCATTGGCAATTGCAGTAGTGCACCTTTCACTTTTAGAAGGTATTATGCCCTACCATCAAGACCTAGAGTTGTAATGGCCAAGGGACTTGAACTAAACCCATGCACTTCCACATGCCCTTAACATATCAAATTGGACATCACTGTATCTGGCTTTTGGTTTAATGTTTTGCCTATCGGAGACAACTTCAACCTTCACATAAGCTCTTTCCATATGTAAAAGATGTGAAGACACCAAGCGAGAGGCAGTCGAAAGGTTGTAGCTGCAAGAAGTCTGAAAGAAGTGCTGAACAAAAGAGTTGTCAGACGGTTAAGTTCCAACATCACGTCCCAATCTCTGCCCATCTATTGTAAAGGAAGACAAGCCCATTAATATCAGGTCATGCGCCATGGGGCCGAAGTAGCAACTAAAGCACTTAACGTTGCCTTTGCCAGGCACACATATTTGCGATTTTCCCGTTCAAACATTTGAATGCGAACAGTGAAACGTTCAGGTGCGTTTATATTTCTGGTTCTTCCATAGTGGGTTAACAAAGCGTCTTCAATGAGAAATCGATAGCATAATCAATGTAATCGCAGGATGGAAGATCTCAGTATGATAAAAGCAACCCAACATAATTGCAAAGCTTGCAATAACAAGCAAGCTGGTGTGCCGACTGCCACTGACAAAAGACACAGCTCTTTGTAACCATTGGTATCTAAAATGGAGCTACACAAATAAATCGTCTTCAAACAAAAAGGAGAAAAAATAATCAAAATAAGAACCGTCTTCGCTAACTCATTCCAAAACTTGCCTCCCCTAATCTCTAAACAGCAAGTTAACACCCATCAACGGTTGGCCTTGGCAACTCGCTCAATCTCGTCCTTCTTCTTGATTGCATAGCTGTCATTGAAATGCAATTTAACATCAGCGCGCTGGGTTCAAATTCACGCAAGCATACATATGTGCAAAAACCCATTACCTGTTAGACGATCCCTTTGCAGCATTGATCAGCTCATCAGCAAGGCATTCGGCAACTGTCTTGATGTTTCTGAAGGCACTTTCACGAGCACCTGTGGTGAGGAGATATATGGCCTGGTTCACACGCCTCAAAGGGGAGATATCAACTGCTTGCCGTCTGACAACACCAGCAGAACCAATCCTCGTTGCGTCTTCCCTTGGCCCACTACAAGATGTTCACATGTAATTCGCTTTTTGCAAAAGAAAAATCTGACATGACCAGCTCAAGGAAATAACGCTTGCCCAATAAGGCCTCATTGAGGCAACTCAGCTATAATCAATCAAGCAACGCCTTAATAGCTGACTAGGCGACAGCCATATCGATGTAACTTCTGAGGACCATCGTGTCATATAAGATGCACGATCATGAAGAGGTGAAACCAAATCTGGCGTCAACTTCTAGATACTCATTAACCAACTAACTTAAATTAAAATGAAAGACCCTAACATGTTTCACAAACACTTAGGTGAAGATTAAGATGGCAAATTGCAAATTACCTGTTGATCACAGCATCAACAATCACTTGAATTGGATTTTGGTCAGTCAACAAATGAATGATCTCCATGGCATGCTTGACAATGAGAACAGCCTTAAGCTTTTTGCCATTGTTTCGGCCATGCATCATAAGTGAATTTGTCAATCGCTCAACGATTGGGCACTGAGCCTTACGGAACCTCTTGACAGAGTAACGGCCAGCAGTGTGAGGGACAAAGGTTGCATGCTTTGCCGGCGTAACGGCAATATAATCTGCCAGTGAAATATCACCAACCTGCAATATTCAAGGGTGATTAGGTTGTGACATGCTGATGACCTAGAATAACTCAGTAGTACTAACTCTATCAAATGATCAAAAGGTACTGTGCAGCAGTAGAGGCATCCACAACAGAAAATAAAATGTGAGGCCAAAAGGCAGGTATGGCTACGTCACCAGAAGGCCAACGAGAAACTCCTAAAGAACCCAAAATACCACCAGAGAAAAGGCGTGTGACCTACTTGAAAAAGTCATAAAAATTTTATTATTTTGTGACAACCACGTTTGACGTAAATCCAGATGCAAGAACTTTAAATTGCACAAAAAATGTATCAGGACTTTTAAAACCAAAATGAAAATCTGGTGAAAGTTTGACGGCCAAATCAGACTAGAAAATAGTTCAAGCTCTAATCAATTGCTAAACAAAAAACACCACTGAATTAATAACACCAGTCAGTAGCATATCAGTCAATTCTAGTCCCTATGTGCTAAAGGACCAAAACCGCAGAATGGCAATGTGAAACACTTTATGGATCTTGTCCAGACAAACCATAGGGTTACAACAGGTAAACATGGTTAGAATGCAAACAGGATCCCTTTCTTACACTAACCGTGGATGGTCCTCAGCTGTCAAAATATCGACGAGTACACCAACTAGTCAATTGTCTACTGACCGGTGTTTCAAGCCAGTGACTAATTGCTCAGACTAGTTCGTTAGTCATCCATCCTAGTGGTTGGCTAGTAGACTTAAACCTGATCAATAGATACATATATGTGCATTCCTTTTACAGTTAAATATGATTGCACATTTATTTTTATACGTGTATGTATTTATTTTCGAACGTACTTATCGTCAATTGACTTGGCCCGACTAGCCTTGATTAGAATTTTTGAGTTTTGGGCAACTTGTATCTGACCCTCATTTTTCACAACTTAGAATGATACACATAACTGAAAGGCATTTTCATTATTTAAAAACCAAATTACGGCAAATGGATTAACGGGATGCAGGAAATGCAAGTGGTGTTTCTTCGTTTTAGTGAATTTACAGTCCTAGTCATGTAGAGCAAAATTAGTGAAAAAAAGGTAATAATTATTCTTGTCTTCAAGAGCAAATTTGGATAAAAAGATAACACGCTATATTTCATTCAGATCATCATGCTGGAACCACACTGATCAGGAGACATTAGGGCATCTCAGCAAAGATATCGTAGAATTTCTAGGTAGAACGTAGCCAATAAGACATAATCCAAAGGTAGTGCAGATAAGAATGCCAAAGCAAGAGACCCTTGATCCGCATAATAGGCTAACAAAAAACCGAAGACAGAATACCAATTACACGACCTACAGCTGTTTCCTCGCTTAAACCTTAGACGAAATAAAAGGTTGTCACTAAGCTAAAAACTACAAGACTCCATCTGATTCATCGCTAACCATGCCAAAAAGATTTCGACCAGCATTAGATAGAATTTCAAACCAAAATACATATATACTTACTGAAATTTTTTCGAAAATCTGCAACAGATAAAGGAAACAAACCATTTTTGAGTTCATTATCGACGAATCAAAGTACCCAAAAGTTAAGATTCAAAATCATAGTATATTTTCTCTACATGCTACTTGTGATCACGATCCAATACAATCCTCCATTCTTTGAAAAAAAAATCAAGTTTAACCGGAAACACACCGAAAACCAACTCCCAAAATAGACAAGCAGAACAATCACAAAAAGAAAAAAAAAAAGGCAGCAGCGACATTATTCATTTAAACAGAGACTACCCACGCGGATTAGCAAACAGTACAACTCTAGAGTGACCACAAGTCCAACCCAAAGAACAGATCGACATATTATTTCCATCAGTACCTCCATGAGCCAAGAAACCATAATGTCAAAAGGGTATCAAAAGAAGAAGGTAGAAACAAGGTTCACCGATTGATTCGAGAAAGGCAGAAAAAAAAAACAAAGAAGGATCTAGACGACAAAGTAGGGATTAGAAAAAGAAAGAACGCAGAATAGGGAGAGAGAGGTTGGCGTACCTCAACTTCTTCGAAGGACCACCTATTGAAGAGCTTCACCTCTGGCTGCGCAGCGACCGCCATCGTGATGTCGTGGCGCTCTGGAGGAAGGAAGAGGGAGGGAAGAAGAGAGCCCGCCTCAGAGACGATGCACAGCGGCAGGAAGAAAGATTTAGGCGCAAAATCTTGTTGAGGGTTTTATAGAGAAATGGACAATGACAGTACTGCCCTTTTGTGAAATTAGGGTTTTCATCGGTGGTTCGGGTCCGCCACTTGGGGTTTGGACCTGTAAGGAAGGTGTTAGTTTCGGGGATGTGGATGTCATGTCGACGAGCCGGACTCGGGTCGTATTTATGTTTTAACCGACTCCAGTGATCCATATTTACACTCAACCTCCATATTTTGAAGCTAAATTGGAATCGACCTGAAGATCAACAGACACAACTATGGGGTTTGGCTTGGCAAGAAATCACTTATTTGATTGAAACAATTCTAATGTGCAACTTTAGAACCCAATTAGTTAGTAGATCCTATGCTTAGAAATTTGCCATCTGGTCACGTATCAGTTCATATTTCTCATTGCTCGTGCTTACGAGTTTCGTTCATAATGTTCTCTTAACTAGATAAACGGTTCATTTCATCTTTTCTAATGCACATTTAAGTATTTGGAAGCTTTTCATCTCATGCGAAATGCTGAAGAGATTTTCCTTTTGATGGGGAGTTCGAGAGAGGGGGTTTGTGGAAAGTTTGCCACATCTCTAGGCAGGGCTGGGGTTTTGGTGAAGGTTTGGAGAAAACTTCCACAGCTTGGTTAATGAAGAGGGTGATGTTGGGGTTAAAATAGGTATGGCGATGGAGGAGGGAGCAGATTGGAGGTAGATAAGGATAAGGGGAAGATGGGTATGGACTTGGAGACATTGGAACCGTCCTTGCTCTAAGATGTGGAGATTGAATCGGGTGATGTATCCCTTTCGCAGGACAGTAGTAATCGATACTCAAGAACTGTCGTTGGATGGAGGAACCAACAATTTAAACTAATCAGCTGAAGATTTAAGGAGTTTTGGATTGATCTTAGTCGTGTTGGATTGATGGTTTGAAAGCCATTGATGTTGTTGGTGTGTATCTCTGATTTTCCATCATGATTTTCAGGTTAGAAGAAGGCAGCTTGTCATGCTTGGGTTGTGTTGCTCAATTAAAGAGTTACAGTGTTAGTTCTTGCAGACTTTACTTCTGTGAAGGACACTTCTGCAAAGGTGCGCAGACCTCCTTTGCTAGTGGCTTGCGTGTCCTTTAACACATTTGTCCAGTGTGCAAGATTGGAAGAAGCGATTAATGAAAAAAAAGATTCATGTACTTGGTCGAATAGAAAGAGTTCTGGTCGATACACATGAAATGCTACACTCGATGTCGAAGTGTAGAACTCCAAGTTTGCATGTTTAACCTTGGTCTTTTCTAATGCATACCACAGAAACTAAGTAGGCATTTCTCCAAACTGCTATGAAATATCTGGGTCTTCATCCGATTTGGACTAGGAAATTATGACATGCATATCTAAATTCCATATGCGCTTTTGATTAATGGCAAACAGCTTTTTCAGGGAGACCCTCTGTCTCCCTATTTGTTTTTTAACAGTTATGGAGTTTTTCCACAGGAGAATTCAGTTGGAGGTGGGCAGACTGAATTTGGGAGTGACAGCCTGAACCAGAAGTTTGAGCTCTGTGCTTTTGCATGGTAGTGTGAAATATTTGGACACTTAGAAATCAGGCGGTGCACAGGGAAGTATATAAATACGTGGAGATTGCAAAAAAAGAAGTGTGGTCTATATGTTTTGAGGTATTTTTGCAACAAGATTGGTCTGAGCAGAGTCTACATGCTATGAAGTTGTGGTCAGCCACAAAAATTTGAGGTCCTTTTTCATCTCTTCATCCAGGAATTGGTTGGATGGAAGAGTTGATTTCTGTAGTTAAGAAGAACTGGAGTTACTGGGCTCTTGTTGTTTGATAGAATGTTGAGACATATTCGTATGTCAATAGCAGCAGTTTTCATTTGTTCCAATAACGTCAGATGGTTGGAATGGACGCTGGATTGTCAAGCACTCAAGCAGGTAGAAGATAATGTGACACGGGGTTTTTAGTGCTTCAAAACATAATTCACAGTTGTTTCAAGGGAATTTTATCCTTTGAGGTTTTGGTTGAGATAATGTAGTTGAGTTTTTTCCGTCGTGTTTTTTTCCTGCACAACGCTTTGGTTTCTTAGGCCCTCTCTTTGTTGGAGTTGCTGGCTTCTTGTATTCTATTCTTTCATTCTTTTGTATATATATTCAGGTAATGAACAAAAGGCCAAGGCTTCCCTGCTCCACTTGTCACAGAGCATATCTAGCCACATATTTCTCTGTATCAGTAACTCAAGGCTTCTCAGCACAATTGGCACTATATATATTATTTTTTGCTCGTCAGTTGTACAAATTCATCTCTTAGACTGGACCATTTGATAGTATCACTGAAACTCAAGAGCCAACAATATTAGAATTGAAAGGCCCACGAACGACTCATTTGAAAGTGCCAAGAAAACCGAAGAGGCAATAAAATTGGATTGTCATTTGAATGGCTGCGTTTCTTTTTAGTTTTTTATGAATACCTAGAGATATGGCAAAAGATAATTGCATATACTATTTATGCCTTTGTCTGTTACTTATAAAACTTGGTCAATGAAATATAGGTGTATATGGCTTCCCTCAATATAAAAACATGTAGTAGGGACTGTAAGATTCTATATCAATGTCCAAATGGGAACCCAAAGTTTAAATGAAAGGCCCTTTTCACTTGTCAAAAAAAAAAAAGATATTTTCCTCTTGGGGCCCTCAGTTTTGCTTATCTTTTTTTCTTAACTCTAACTTTAATATCAATTGAGAGAAAAGAAATGACAATGTTCTAAAGCTTAAAAATATACATAATGAATAACTATACTTGTCATGAAAATTGAAGAACATTTCAGAAAAAAAAAAATGTGAGGTTGTATTCGGAACTGTATCTAAACATTTTTTATTTAAAAAAATATAAAGATGAAAAATAGATCATAGGCAGAAAAAGAAAAGGTGAATATGGAATTGATACTGAGTAGTGCGTGCTGGTGGAGAGGGTTAGCGTCGACGGCGATTGTTGTCTGCATGCTGGCTATGGTAATGGAGGATGCAAGATTAGGTATGAAGCAATGTTCTTTTGCACAGCCATTTTTTCTTCAATGAAAAGGAAATATTGTTTTTCTCTTATTGATTTCCTTTGTGATGATACTGGTGGGTCCGATTACGATTGCAACTCTATGAGAAAATTCAAACATCAGAATGATTAACTGGGGGTTGATTTAGAGTTTTTTTAACTTTGGCAGTCTGCACAACTATCCTCTGATATAACTTTGGCAGTCTGCACCAGCAGCACCACTATCTTCTTATCGTCTGCTCCCCTACCATTCTTTTAGGTGTAATTTAAATATATTCGGATTTGAGATGTTGAAAACCAAATATCAGACCGTAAAAAAAATAAAACAAAGACCTTAAAGTGTGGATCTTAGGTTTGATCTAAGATCATTAGTTTGATGAACCATGAATCCTTTTACCATGTCGACAAAATTATGCCACCTTTATCCACATCAACATCAGATCCATGAACTTTAAATCCGAAATTATCAAACGCCTCTTATTCTTTTCTTTTCTTTTTATTGAGAATCAAGTTACACCTACTTATATAGTTATTTATCAACAAAAATAACGACGAAAAGCTATTGTGTGTGCACCTAAACAGATATTTAAGTATTAAAAGACGGCAAATTGATAAGCTTAACTGACAAACTATTCAATCAAACGTTACCTAATCTCTTTTTCCTTGATCTTGTAGGTCAGGTTTTCATTTGGCTGATACTTGAAGAATGATATTTCACAATTTGTATGATAGTGACGCGTTTCTGCCTCGACTCCACTGTCAAAGTTTTGAGATAAGCATCAAAGGAAGAAACCAGTCCACAAGAGTTCATCGTTGATTCCATCGAGGCCTACGCGTTCGCTTCCCTCCCTCATTTTCTGGGGGACTAGTTGAGAAGGGTTGTCGTGGGCAATCACGTTCGTCCCTGCCAAGAATCTCTTATCTGTAAGTTTTTTTCCCTCTGTTTCTTCTGATATGATGCTTCTGGCTTGTTTTCCCACAGAACCATCATTCCGGCTTTCTTTTGTTTGACAACCCAAAAGATGGCAGTAGCTAATCGCGTGGCTTTCGTAGTATTTCGGTCCCTAAAGCCATCGTCTTCCCTCCAAACCCCTTCGTCCCTCCCATGGAACCCTGCTCCTCAAGTTGGTATTCATCGGAATAAAAGAATCTCTTCAGGTACTGCGGCAATTTCCGTTGTAGGCCGTCATCGATACCCGGGGTTCTTTTTCCCGGGAGAGGATGACAGCGAAACATACGGTTTGAAAGCGGAGAGGAAACCGAGTGAGGCCCACGTCTTTGAACTGGAAGAACCACTTCTGAGCGAGGGGAAGGAGGGGATGAGTGATGGGTTCTTGGAAACGATTGAAGAATTGGAGAGGATGGTTCGGGAGCCCGCTGACATACTCGAGGAGATGAACAATAAGCTGTCTGCGCGCGAGTTCCAATTGGTGTTGGTGTATTTCTCTCAAGAAGGAAGGGACTCGTGGTGCGCCCTCGAGGTTTTCGATTTCCTTCGGAAGGAGAATCAAGTTGATAAAGAGACGATGGAGCTCATGGTGTCTATCATGTGCAATTGGGTGACTAAGTTGATCGAAGCCGATTGCGATGTTTCACAGGTAGTTGATCTTCTAAAGGAGATGGACTGTGTTGGGCTCAATCCAGAGTTCAGTATGGTTGAGAAGGTCATCTCACTGTACTGGGATAGAGGAAGGAAAGCAAAAGCTATTACGTTCGTTAAGCACGTTATAGGGCAAGGATTGAGCTCGTTTTCTGCCAGTACCGGTAAGCAGGGTCCTATCGGTTACCTTGTTTGGAAGATGATGACTGATGGAGATTATCGTGGAGCAGTGAAATTGGTGGTCGAATTTAGAGAATGTGGGTTTAAACCAGAGATCTATAGCTATTTGATTGCATTGACGGCCCTGGTCAAAGAGCAAAATGAGTTCTCGAAATCGCTAAGAAGGCTAAAGAAACTGCAGAATGATGGTGTTATTGCTGACCTTGATGTGGAAAATCTCGTACTTATGGAAAAGTATCAGTTGGAGCTTCTAAATTATGCGGAGCAACTATCGTCTTGGGCTCTTCAGGAAAATTTACCTGAATTTGATGCAGTGGTTCATGAAAAGCTACTGGCTTTGTATGCTTGTGCTGGTCGAGGCCTTGAGGCAGAGCATCATTTATGGAAAATGAAGTTGGCTGGTAAGGAGCCTCAAAGAGAACTCTATGGCATTGTCTTAGCAGTTTGTGCATCTGAAAGGAACGTTGGCTCTGTCCAACGCTTGCTAACAGGGATGGAGAGTAGAGGTATGTCTCCTAGAAATAGAAAAAGAACCTTTTCATGGCTGTTGCGTGGTTATGTCAAAGGTGGCCACTTTGAGGATGCTTCAAGAGCTCTGGTGTCCATGCTTGATCATGGTTTGCATCCTGAACATTTGGATATTGCTGTTGTTTTGCAAGGTCTTAGAAAAACTTTGCAGAATCGTGAAAACATTGAGCTCTATCTTGATATTTGTAAACGTCTCTCTGATGAAGAGTTAATTGCACCATGCCTTATATATCTGCACATAAATGCATATAAGCTTTGGATTGTAAGAATGCTTTGATGTATATATGGCGATAGAAGCTGGAGATTTCACGTAGTTGCTGTCCAAGTGGCCGATAGACTGCAAACCATTGTGTACATTCCGCAGCAACCGAGTTTCTTTATTAGCATTTGTTCTATCTCTGTGGCTGGATGTATGTAACGAGACAGTGAATAAATTTAATAAATATCAAACATTGGAGTAGCTGGAGCTTTGAGAGGTGCTGCTTCAGGAGGGATGATATGTTTAGCAGTAGAAATGCTGACTTTTGTCGCCTGTTCCAACCATCCTGATGTGTATCCATATGCAAAGTTAGTGCCGCAGGGAACATGGCATCAGGGATCAGATATGGAAGCTGGATTGGTTATTTGCTCCCATCTTGCCTACCATGGAATAAACGATGCATATGTGAAATTTCAAGAACTGGAACTTTGCTTCACTAATGGTGACACTGCCCAGTTTCATAGAGTGCCCTATGCAGAATTGAGTCTTCCCAACAACCAAACCCTCCCTCCCTGTAAGTAGTCGTGTAAGTACATACTTATAGATGTATAATCTAGAAGGAATGGACTAAAACAAGTCTTGTCGTCTTCAATTTTGCTTCAGAAGCTCTATATCTGGAATATATTAATGAATACAGTGATGTGTGTTTATGAACTGTTTTTGGTTCTTGTCTCTCTGATGTAATTACTTGATTTGCTGCTATATAGATCTTCAATTCATATCAGTTGAACGAGTTTGCTTTCTTGAGTAAGGATGTGTGTCTCGGAGCAAGTTATCTGCACGGAACTTCATGCCCTGGAAGGAGTTTTCTGGTTTCTTTCATGCTTCGGAAAGTTTGGATATGTCAATCATGAAATCTTGTCATTCATTTTTCATACTTAATCCATGTTTGAGTTGGCCATGAGGTCATTGCTAGTTTCAATTGCAAACCGCCTCTCCTTGCTGGGGTTAGTTGCTCCGGTAGTGCATTATGGTCACTCTTGCGGGGACATCTTACATTGGAGTATTTGTGTCATATGCGGTTCTCTGTTGGGTTATATAGTTACGTTGGTCCTTACTGGAGCATGCACCTGTTCCATGTTGGAGGCAAGTGCTCCTGAATATGTTTCATTGTATGACGGTGATGAATAACTGGCTGTTGTTGGTGTATGGAACTTGATCCATACTGGACACTCATGTGCCCCCAACGGAAAAATTTCTCATATGTAAGGGCATATATGTCTTTTGTACTAATGCGGGTTTTGCCGTAGTCCTTATGTTGAGAGGAGGGCCGCCGCTTGTGTGTGTTGTTCTGGGTGTTTTTCAGAAAGAGAGAATACAAGAGATCTGTGCGACCGTGGACGTAGGAGATTTTGTTCCGAACCACGTAAATCGTTGTCTTCTTCCTTGTTGCTTCTAACCTACTCTTGAGAGTGTAAGCGGAGTGTTTTGTGTATTGTTCCTAACACTGTTTGGTCTACAATGTACCTGCTGCGCACCCATTTTATTCACAAAGGCTGCTGTACAGCAATCAACGAACAACAAAAACTTGCAGAAGCACGTTAAGATGACCCGAAACTTCTACGATAGAGCTATACGAGAACCCAAAACAACCCTTCCCCCCAACGCTCCCCACCACCCTCCACCCCCAACCCATCCACCCGCCATAGCCATTTGTGATTATTTTTTACCAGAATAACTTTCTGTTTAGTCAGTTGAGGTGTACGTGAGGACCATATATGTCTGCTTCTTCTTTCAATCGCTTGACCTTTTTAGTTTTTTACTGTGGACGGTGAGACTTAGAGGAAGAGCTTGGCTAAGAACTTCTTGTTCTGAGATGCTATAAAGCTTGAAGCTCAATTGACGACTTCTCTGTACGATGGCCGAAGCCAACTTCACTATGTCGATCTCCTTGGGGCATCTTCATCTGGCAATTCACTCTGCTTTGGTGGTGGAGATACATGGGGCTGATGTGGGCCACTGCCCACACTACCCCATTAAATTTTTGATTGAAAACTTAAAATTAAAATGGTGACAAGTCAAAAATTACATGAGGTGCCCACAACAGACTTAGTCTGGCGACTCATCTGCCCCTCAGCCTGAAAATCCTGGCGCCGCCATTGCTCTAGTGATGTGGTCTACTACTTTTAAGCTAATGGGAGCAAAATTTGTATGATAACTGCAACTAAATATGCTTTGTTCAAGCCTGCTCGCGTAGCATAGGTTGGAAGCGATTACATGTTAGTTTCCTTGTGATATCCATTAGCTCGTCAATAAGGTTTTAGTCGCCCACTTGGTGGTGCCGCAGTTTTAACCGATTCGAAGGGAACGCCTAAGTGGGATTGTTTCTTCTCAGGAAATTGCTGGGGTGAGTCTTAACGTTTCATAGTTTGTTTCTTTTTTTGTTTCTTTTTTATTTTATATATCTTTGGGTGAGAAATAAAAATATTTCATCACCTGGCTAAATGTTGGAATCCTCATCCTTCTTTCCTTCCTTCATTCATTCATTCATTCTTACAGGTACACCAACTTATTTTGGGTGTCCTATGTCTCAGCTATGCTTCAACTTGTATATTAATGTCAACTCTTTCGCAAGATAAAGAGTTGTCAAAATAACAATGAATGTCAAGGATAAAGAGTTGTTGGGTGTCTTCATTCATGCTTACATGTACACTCTACAGGTACATCAACTTGTTTTGGGTGTGTTTTGGGTGTCTTTTGAGATGATGTCTCTGCTATGCTTCAACTTCAACTTGTATATTAATGCCAACTCTTTTGCACGATAAAGAGTTGTCAAAATAACAATGAATCGAGAGCTCATTCCTATTAGAATGGTACGCCTGAGTAATGTTACTCCCTACCATGCCTCTTTTTTTTATGTGCAAGGACAGGTGCAGGTGCTGCGAACACTCCATAACAGGTGCGCGCACACACACACAGAGATATTTGTGTCAAGTACAAAAAATAAAATTCTTACGGAGTGCAAATAAGAAGAGAAAAAAAGGAATAAGCTTTCTTCCAAAAAATGATGCAAACGAAATTGCTTTTTACCGTCGATTTGCTTTTCCACTTCACATGATTTCATCAAATCATACTTTGAGTGCGTTTGAATGGGAGGAAAGGATGTTTCGGAGTGGACGTACCTTTATGACATGTCATCTCAAAAGCATCACTTAAATCAAAGACAAAGACGGTCTCTTTTATCTGAGAAATACAATAGAAATTAACAGTAGCGACTGTCGGGTTGCGATCGACCGGAAAGAGTGTCTGAGATAGCCCCTCTCATGACTGCACGTCGAAGATGGTCTGTCTCATAACACAGTCATGGTGACTCGTTGTGCTAATGTAATAATTTTCAAAAGACATTTCATTCCTCATCGTCCCAAATTCCGCTGTGGGCATGGCAGAATCGGGCAGGTCTCTCGGGACCTTTAGTTGTCGGGTCTGTCCAGGTCAGTCTCTGGCCATACCGCTGCATATTATATACTGATGGGTGAAAAATCAAATCAGTGTTAAGTATTACTTAAGTTTCTTAAGTAAATTTGCCTCAACAATTATAGAGTTTGTCCTAAGTGCTGCTATGTGACTAATGGACAAAATTCTCAACCAAAGTGAGGAATATTTCTGGAAGGCACAAAAAAATGACCCATGAAAATAAGATAAATGCTCTGACAAGGGGATCAGATCATGTGCAGACACAGTCACATGATATCGTTATATAAAAAGATAAGCAGCATATATATTTTTTTGACATATATAGTATGGACTTTCATCGCGAAGCCAAGCAGCCAACTGAACTCTGTCTTTTGGGTAGTCTGTGGAAGAAGGATTTGAATTTATGTTACTAGGAAGGGCCACCGCAGGGTAAATTCACGTGGCTGTGTGAATAATTTGTCATGGGGAATTGTATATGTAGCAGTACGCCTTAAATGATTTTAAAAGCATGAAAATGCCAGCACATATACCTAACCGATGATTTTATTGCATGTACTGTGTAAGGAAGGAAGATCAGTAAGCCCTGTGAGACTTTTTCTTTTGAATGCCGAGCTGGTGGTTTCGCAGGACACCTATCAGTGTACTACATAAAGCAAATAACCTTGCAGACGATTTAAAAATCTGCCTACAATACGGTGGTCTGTCTCTATCTGGTAAGATCTAGCATGGAGGTCAAATCAAATGTGCTAATTTATATGATCTTCTTTATCCACAAAAACAACCGGTAGCTTCTTAAAGAAATACGAGATGTTAGCCAAAGAATCAGAAATCTTCAGCCCATTTGAAGCTTCTAAAAATGAGCAACAATTCCTATCTATTATAATCAAACATAGTTTCTCAAAGAATTAAACACACTAACTTTGAAATATTTTCAACTGATTCTTGCAGAGAAATTGCACCTGCATACGAAAACCATCCTTCTTTGTCCTTTCTTTTGAATCCCATTTTCCGAAACCCAGAGCAACAATCAATTTCCATCAATTTCTGCCTTCTTTTAATTCAATCGAGGCCACACCAATCTACGGATGCTCTTCGTACCTGCAAATCTCAATGCTTTTTCAGTACACTACAGACAAGTCTGAACCAGGGCAGTAACCAGAGTCACCCATCAAAATTCACCTTGTTCCGAGCTTTCCAAATGAACCAAATCGTCCCTCTGAATATAATAACTCAACTCTGCCAAAGTTTCTTCTTTGAAAATTGTTCCACTCCCTCAAAATTCACCTTGTTCCCAGCTTTCTAAATGAACCAAATGGCCCCTCTGAAAATAATTAACTCAACTCTGCCGAAGTTTTTTTCTTTGAAAATTGTTGCATTCATTGACAACTAAATCAAGAAGTTCAAGCTGAGGGATTTTACGTCTAAATGCTCTGCAAACCGCTAGCATAATCTGCCTTGCAACCTGGGCATTCCGAAACCCATCATCTTACGTCTCCTCATCTCCAAAACATAAATAACACATCCTCACCACTTTAATGGAAAGAGAAGCGGAGACCAAATATATATCTATATCTATATCCTGACAATCAACAGCGGCACAAGTCAGATAGCCATCTCTTTTCTGTTCTCACCAATTGCTTAATGAAAGCACTGGATGAAACTGTAAGAGAAAAAAGAAGAGGGAGTTCTCTGAGTTGCCTCATTGTTGGGTTGTGAAGATCGAGTTTCCTAATATACATATATATGTGTTACTGCTCAGAAAGCACGCAATTTACTAGAGTTAGCATATTTAAACTTGGAACCTGTTATCTCTAGCAGGGAACTGCACTCCAGATAAAAATTCTTGGGCATCGCCATTGATGCAACTGCATAAAAGTTGCTTCAAACTGATCACTGGGAATTACTTCTCAAGAAAAAAAAGCTTGAAGCTTTGTGGTGCTCCATTGAACTTACCCGTCTCCAAAAATGGGTGTTTCGAGGTGACTTTGTTGAAAAGTATGAGTTTCACTGTTCTCGTCAAACCCTCGTGTAGTTTTTTTCCTTGCGCGAGTACGCAACATTCAAACGTCACAAGTGGATAGAAAGTGGACAAGCTGGGATTTTTACTGGGTAGCTCTGCAATTTTCTGACATGGTGAATAATTGTGAAAGGAACAAGAAGGCGAAGAAAAACATGGCTGACTCGCCCTTCACATGATCTAAAATTCACAGAGGCCTCTGAGTCTCTGACTGTACGATTTGATGCAATGCAGGTCTGGCTGTTGCCATGACGAATCCTTATAAGAACGGTGATCATTAATTATGCACCTTCAGCTTCTCATGGCATTGGGATAACCAGCTCGTGCTTGAACGTACATAATTGACGTCAATTTTTTGGTGCAAGAAGCAAGCCCGTTAAACCTTCCGGTTCTTTTAAGGGGGCATTTGATGGCAACAGAAGATCGTAACAAAAATTTCTCTCCATATATGAGTACTAATGACTTACTGTCCAACTTGATATATAGTTAGATGTTGTTGAACTACATAATCAGGCACTGATCACATGATCTCAATTAACAAAAACATAGAAACTTAGTTTAATGAATTTGCAATGTCTCCGTAGGGCGTCTCTAATGGGAGAAACATTCTTCATTTCCATCCGTGCAGAACCATTTTGAAAACGGTAAAGTTGCAGGCCTTGCATTCATCGTTTTCTGTAGCTTTTACGTAAGCAGAGAAAGAGTCGAACATGTAAGAATTTAACTTTCGTACCACGATGAAGTCATAACCTATATGACTTCTCCGCCATCAAGCACGCCCCACCTAAATTTTGTTACAGTTTTGCAACCATGCATGTCTATATTTTTCAAAAATATAAACAAATATTATCTAAATAATCACATTTAACTCGATTTAAAGTTTAAGGTGAGAATTCCTTTCTGTGGATGGATCGATAAAGACAGATAGAGGTTACAGAGGACATTAAAATCTAGCTAATAGCTTGTCTCGATCCTCATTGTGGATGTTAAAAGCAAATCTGTTATTATTGATTAGCGAAGACCTACCAGATCATGCCAACGATGAATCATCCCAAGTATTGATTTCCTGACGCGTTTTTATCTCTAATGTCTTAACTCCGACCTCCTAGCGAGGTGGGCGCCGATGCTCTTTATCATCTTTAATAAGCTGACCAGTTGATTTCTTTGCTTGGTATCATGGTATGCAGCTTGTTCGACCAATCGAGAATTCAATGAAACATTATTTCGGTTACTTATTAATGCTGGTGTATGTTAAGAAAAAATTAATTACTGAACCTTATTTAATGTTGTCCTGATCTTTTTCACAACATGCATTAATGTGGATGTTATTGATATCAACTTTCAATTTTTCGCAAAGCTCGGATTCGGCGGATATATATTCTTAAATATTAGATTATGCAGGGAGATTTTTTTATGGAAACACACACATGATCTTTTGCAAACTATTCTAAACAACAATATAAAGAAAAGGATCCACAAGCCCCAAACCAGTGTGCCTTGAATTGCTAAAATGAAAAAAGTGTGTCAGTACTTACTGCATGTATAATACTTGTTGAAGTCTTGAGTACATGTTATGCAGTGCTTATTCAGGAAGCTTTATAGATAGATGTCCGTTTTGTAGATTTTTGCATTAGCACAGGCATGATAAATCCCTTTAATCTTCTTGGGGGAAGCACGTAAACTCAGTTTTACCCATGTCAGGTTCTCTTCTGGCCCTCTAACTTCACTAACGATTAATTACTTGCCATTGTTCTTCAGAAAATGTTCTTATTGTGACAAATTTTTCCAAACAAGAATGCTGATGTAATTTGATGACCGACTCAAGAAGGTGTTTGCAAGTGCAACGGGTCTCAAAGTTAGATCGGTAATTCGATCATCAAATCTGATTAAACGAATACAGATGTCCACTGTGGAGTCTGTTTTTGGCCTGCTTAGAAACTAACCTCCTCAGATGAGGAATGAAAGTCTGGTTTCATAAATTAAAATTATACCATCGTACTTTCTCCAATCAGCAGTTCGTTTATAATTTCCAAGAACTTCGAAGTGGAGTACCCTAATTGGGACTTTAATGAAAATGCACATTTTGATGGTATGCAGCAACCATCAACTCAGCCAATTCATATTGAGTTTCACTTGCATAGGTTTGCACTTAAACTTTAAGATTTGATTCTGAAAATTCAACAACCATATTATAAAATTGTTTTGCAGTGCGGTGATTCAATAATGGAGCAAAAAATAATACATAAAGTTATTGTATTCACGTTTAAGAGTTATAGGAACATAAGAATTTCAAGTAATTTTATATATATATATATATATATATATATATATATATATATATATATATATATATATGATTAGTAGAAACCAGACCAAGAGGTCAGAGACAAAAACCAGATCCTTTACATATAATCAATATTTTTTTTGGGAAATCTAACCTTACCCTTATGATTTTAAGGATAGGTTGATGCAAAATGTATATCAAGTTGATCAATTTTTTGGGTTCTAATACCCTTTTTTATAATATCAACATTTTTCTAAAAATAACTTGATTCAAAGCATGTTTTATATGAAAATAGTTTTTATAAATATATTAGGATGTCTAAATTTTATTTAAAATAATTTTTACCAATCTCTCTCTCTCTATATATATATATATATATAACCTAAATTGCATTATCATTCCAAATAAAACATTGCACAATTTCTTCTTTTTTTTTCATTTCTTTATCATTACTGGTGAAGAACCTTCAAAGGAGCAAACCGTTTCGCAACTAACCATCTTCACATACATGCCGCAAACTCGAGGAACCACCATCACAATTGTGGGCAAGTAATTATGACTTGCAAGCTTCAGCTAATATCGAATAAACTAGCTGGTAGGGACCCGATCATTACTCGCCATAGCATGGTAAGACAGAAAGTTCGGATCATTTGAGAACCAGAATACAAAAAGCAAAAGAAGGAACATATTGCCATCATGAGAAACAAATAAGAAAAACTCGAACAAGAATGATCATCTCAACGTGCAAGGGGAATAGAATTTTCCATTTGAAAAGAGTGCGAGAAGGAAGACCAGAGACTATGGAGCTTCGTCATGCTGTCCCGTTTCCGGAGGGCTCTGGCGGATTTTCTTTTCCCAAGTCGTCAATGTTAGTAGGAAACGAGTCTCAAAGGCAGGCTTCTAAAGTTGTTATTTTCACCATTTAACATAAAAAAAAGCAGCATATATTATTCCTTCTTCATGAACATTTGAAAGAAAAGGCAGCATGTATGTCTTCTGGTAACCAACACATGACATGAATAAAGCATAGACGTCCCAAATAACTACATATAATTAAGCTTGGAAGAGGAGACAAAGAAGAATTCTAGCGTCAGTTTAATAAGGGATTGCACTTGCCCAGTTATGTTCTGCTTATTATGCACCATGCATGGTAAAGGGAAAACACACAGCTTCAACCATATGGAATATCACATACCGGGTGCACGATAAATTATGTGAAATCAAGAGGAAGATTCAACGAGATGATTCACTGCCCAACTGTTAGTCCTGACTTAGCCCAACTAGTCAACCAGCATTTCTGCTTGATGTCAGGCTCGCTCAAGGGGGTTCCAAGTAGATGAATATCTATAATTCGTAAAAAGAAGAGTAAGCCCCAACTAGATTCCAAATATATATGGCCCCTTGTTAGGTCCGTCTCTTAGTATTTTAGTTTTTTTCATAATTCTAACCGTATAAATGGACATATCATGTATGAAGAAACAACGCTACTAATTCTGAGAATCTGATCAAATCTGCTTTTACACATGATTTCCATATAGTGTTCTTCGAACTTTAAAAGCAAGGACATTTTTCCATACAATTGGACCGTTGGATTTGTGAAACAAAAACACACACACATTGCTTCAGGGTTAGAAAGCACGATAGAAGGAGACCTGATTGATTGCCTGACACACACACACACATGCTTTTTTCTATATACTTAATGGAGTAATACAAAATGATGTTTTAAGCCATGCAGCAAAAGTTGTCTTCAGATGAGCTGCAAAATAATTTTATCAGCAGCTCATTGTTATTTTTTTCTTAAACTGTGATATGGTAGTTCACATAACTGGAATAAAGTATATTTTGTTAGAGCCACGAGTTGCCGTCAAGGATAAAGCCTTGTGTTTTGTTGCAATCAAAGTGCATTTCCTGGTAAAGAGCAAAAAAGGAAAAGATATATATAATGAACTTCATAGGTTACCTTCATGGACAGATCACTATTTCTACACATTGCTGTGCTTCTTTTAAGATGATTCAGGTTGAAGTTGGCTCACTTTTATTAATTTTAGTTACAATCCAACTATATTAAACATACACTAATTTTTTTCAAACAAGAGAATAAAAAAACGTTTAATATTTCACTAAGTTTTTCAAATTAATCTAAGTTATTATTTTGGTCACCCCGAAAGTTGGTGCATGAATTAGACACCTTGAAGCATCTTAATGTCGCTACTTTCTTTACCCAGGTTAATATTTACACTTGAAGACCGTGACATTTCCTTAGGCTAAGATGCTTCTTGTCCGGAAAGGAGGTAAGCTCTATTGCCATCTCATACTGAAAGAAAATGGAGTATTCATCTGCAAATCCAAAAGCATTTTGGGTATGTATATTCTTGAAAAATGTGAATTAAGTAACATGATCGACTATGTGCATTGATCATGACTCTATGATTAATTTGATTGGAAGTAGAATTTTTTTAAAAAAAGTAACTTCACATATTGTGTCATACATACATGTGTGTGTAGTGTGTGCATGAAAATGAAGCAAAACATGTGCATGTGAAAGAACAGGATAAGTCTACCCATACAAGTACCTCAAGCAATGCAAAGAGGGTTCGAGATAAAAGGTCATTTCCACATTGAGTTGGCCTAACAAAGTTGGAGACAAAAATCTGAAGTGTAAGCAACGTGTTAAAATGAAAGGGGGGTGGGAATCAGGAATCAACCATTCGTCAAGATGCAACAGTGCAACAGCTAATTGGCTTAATCTTCACGTTTGATCAGTTCTCCTCTCTATCGACCAGCTCTGTCGGGAGCTGTAGGTTTCCCTCCACTGACACCCAAAGGACAACCAGAATCTAAGTGGCACAAACAGATTTGCGTTTGACGAGTAACTTGTCCCACGCTCATACTCTAGAGAGAGAGAGAGAGAGAGAGGTACTGCAACACGAGAGAAGGCAGACAGAGAAGCAAACAGGCACAGACCATGGATCGTCCGTGACTCGCGGAACCACAATCTTGTTAATGGAGAAAGGAAGAAACGACTGAAGATTGAGACATGAAGCAAGAATGACAAGAGAAACTTGACTCGCTAATGAGAGATCAGAACTACATGTCAAGAGGAAATAGACCATGTATCGGGCAAACAAAAGATTGACGTTGGTGTTCACCTCAACTGTGATTATAGAAGTGTCTGATGATCATTGGCAGAAGACTGGTCAGCACTGTCTCACTGTTTATTGCTCAAGCTGCGCAGACCACCATGCAGGCGTTCATAACGTCATCAGCAGCAGATGATGAACGGTGATGCCAAATCAGCCCTCATCTATGATTTGGCATTAGCCTACGTTTCACGTGATTACAGCAGTGTCAGTCTCTCTTGTGGATAACGACATTGAGAACATCAGCTCAAGGATAATAATCTAGCTATCCAGTATGCCTAATATTGTACTGAATCATTATTTCAGAGAGGCACAGAGATGCCCAATTCTGCTTATATCAGTAATCCCTCTGGCCCATCATCTTCTGTACAGTACAGCCTCCTGTTGCAGTAACATATTTTTCCAGCAGACTGATGGCGTGTGTTTGTGTGGTTTATGATGCAAAATACTTGAGAAAAGACCAATGCATTTCTTCTGTTTTTCGATGGATAGAAGGCCGATAACTTTTGCACCGACATTGTGCCTGTGAATCGACTCTTGATGGGTAAAAGAACTTACATTTTAGCTTCTGTGGCCAGGTTTCCGCCAACAAAGGAAACAATCCGCAATTCTATTTTCTAATAATGGGAGATACAAATAGAAGTACATGCTTTGCTAAAATGTCATCTGTTTCAACACTAGTAAGCCGTAGAATGTCGGGTCTGTCTCGACCCGACTTTTCAGAGCGAGAGAGAGAGAGAGGGAGAGGGAGAGAGAGCACCTGCACAAACCTACCTGAAGTTTAAAAATGCTGAAAATTTTCCGGAGCTCTAAGCCGCCGTGCAAACACGGAGAACGCACTTCACTTCCCTCGCTTGATGGTGCACCATGAACAACACACAAGCGCGCGCACGCTTCCACACAAAGAAGAGAAAAGAAAACCCATCAGACAGATGTTCCTGGCAGAAGCAAAAAGAGACTTCTATAAAAGAATCATGCATTAGGCATCAAACATGTTTCCATTCAAACAGTACATATGAATAACTCGCTTCTTCCTTGAAAAAAAAAAAGGGTTCGAAACTAAAGATATCAGAAAAGAAAGACTATGGCACAACATCGTGTTTCAAATGGAGGAGTATTGGACACAGGGAATGTCCTCTAGGAGGAGGAAATTACAGCCACTTTTAAGTTGCATGGTCTCGTAATGAACTAGCAAGTATTAAATGCATAGCAATTCAGAAGGGAACCACTTAAATTCTAGCTTGGAAAACCAATGCAGGTGTAGACAATTGCTATACCTTACATCCATGGCAACCTGGTCAGTCAAAGCGAAATAACTCCCATTTAACGAAGTATTGAATTTGAGTGCCTTTGGGGATGAATCCACATATGACAATTATCATTAAAGCATGTACCAGACACCCACCCATGCGCCCATGACCAGGGAAAAGTTAAAAAGGAAAATAATAGAATAAAGGGAGTAAGTAGAGGGAATAAGCTCCACCTGATCATAGTTCAGTCCCATTCCACAAAACAGCTATTGACAATTAAATATATTGTATGAGTTGTAGTTGCAGGCACTGAACTCCTGCATGGATCTCATGGCGGTAAAACTCTTTATGATGATAGAATAAGCACATTGGCTTTAGTGAAAATCCTTTGTTCCAGAGCATAATCATAGATTATGGAGTCTATAATGAGTGAAAAATCGATCCCCCCAAAAGCATCGGAGTGAACAGATTCAATACAGGTTGAGGGAAAGAATATGTTGGTGTCCACTCTTGGCAAATGCCCAAAGATTATTTTATGTATATATTCCCATCAACCCGCTGTTCAATAATACGGACCATCAGAAATGGCCGGGGTGTGTGGACAAGACTAGGCGGTACTCTCTATATTATATTGCCATTCAAAATCTTTGAACGATTTCGTCCTCTCTCTCCTTCTCTCTCTCTCTCTCTCTGTGTGACATCCATCCCATCTGCGAATCACTGTGTGACGCAAACAGATCATACCCATCTCAAGATGAAACCCTACCATCATCTACCAACCTCTGCATTTCCTCATTTTCAAGTTTTAAAGAGAAAAGTTAAGAGGAAGAACAGAAGGATGCTCGCATACACAGCAAAAGGAGAAGGGAAAAGATTATAAAACAAGAGCAATAGTGGGGGTGGGGTAGGATTAAACAGTAAACCTTCTGTTTCTTCTCTGTTGCTTCTTACAGATCGTACTGATCGTGCGTGCGCTTGGGGATGGAATCGAAGACCAGCGTTTGAACGAAAGGGCCAGAGAGAGGGGGGGAGAGCGAGCAAAGGCTGCAGGAAGGGGACTCTCTCGCAGTCACCTGACTGTTATTTCACGTGACGACGCACGTGTAGGATTCTGTCAATGCCTCCGACCGGCCGTGTGGCATTGGAACGGTGGGCAAATGATGGGAGGAGAGAGGGAGAGAGAAACTCCTTGAGATTTTGCTCAGAGAGACCATACGATCTTTTTGCCTATTGCGGGATGTGTTTCGCCAGAAATCGGAAACCGGGATGGACGTTTTACCATAATGGGAAGCGATCCATCTCTCTGCATTTACTCGATTTACTCTCATTCTATCATGATTGATCCATCAAACAAGGGCCTCCCTTTTCTTCTTTTGAAGGGCCGGGCCGTTTCAAACTTCTTGAAATGGAACTCCCCACAGAAAAATGAAGTAGGCACCACGAGAAATGTGAAATTAGTGGTGTTATCGTGACGAAGAAAGGAAGATTTCGTGGATCAATCATTCCAAACTTGGGTATGCAAGCTTCACGAGATTGGTGGTGTTTAGTGTTGATGTATCATAAAGAAGAAAGGAACTAACTCATGGATTGATATTTCCATGCTTTCAGTATGTGGATCCTGAAAAAGAAAGGAAAATGAAACAAGAAAGAGGTTAATATTCCTATAGCAGAACTACCACCCTTGTTGCTATCACTATTCCAACTGTGCGTGAGAGGGAGAGAGACAGCGAGCGAGAGAGAGAGACAGCGAGCGAGAGAGAGAGGATGCTACTATTACTACTACGACTTCATCGAATGAGAGGTAATGAAAAGGAAGGAGGTCCTGTAGATTAATATGATTGTTAAGATTCTCATTAGAAAAAGAATGAAGAAATGAAATGGAAGAGGAGGGAGCACCAATTCAGGAGCCGGAGGAGGGCCCAGCGCCACCACCTCCGCCATCCCCTTGCTGCGAGGAGGTGGAAGCCGACGCCAAGGTGGTGGTGGCTGTGGTGCTGGTGGTGGCCGTCGGCCGCTTCCGCTTTTTCTTCTCGTAGGGGATTCCGCGGGCCTTGGCCTGGCTCTCCCGGACCTCGCGGAGGTAAATCCGTACTGCTCGGGCGCCAAAGGGGTTGGACTCGGGCCTCCCGCCGTTCTCCTCGTAGGCTGCCCGGAGCCGACCGATGAGGGCGTCGAGGCTGCCCCATGCCTGCCGGAGTGGGCAGGCGCAGGGCGCGGGCGGGTTTGGGTGGCCGAAAAAGGCGCAGCCGCTCATGTGGACCTTCGTCTTCCCGAACTGGTCCAGGTACTTGAGGAACTCGATCACGTGGGCGCCGCTGCACCTCGCCAGCGACAGCGGCGGCTTGTGGTTCTTCAGGTACTGCAGGAACGTGTTCCAATCCCTCCGCTTCTGCGACTCGTAGCGGCTTGGCGGAGCCGTCTGTCCCCCAGACGACGGCTCCCCGTCTCCACCTTCCGACCCTCCGGCACCGGAATCCATGAGGGCGGTGGTGCTGCGCCGGTGCACCAACCCTGGCAGTGGCAGATGCCGCTCCGCTCGCTCGTGCTCCTTTCACTGGTCTCGCCTGCTGTCTTCCTTAATGTTATTCTGATAGGGCTTGTCGAGGTTTTTGCTGTAGACAGACAGAAAAGAAAGAGAGAAGAAGAAAAGGGTAGAGAAAAGAACAACAGATCGTAAAAATTAGAAAAGATCGAATGGAATTAAAAGGAAGACAGTGATCCTCTTTTTTTTCTTTTTCTTTTTTTTGTATTCATTCATTTATTTATTTTCTCTTGAGTGTTGATGATGTTGTTAATGGAGGTGGGGAGAGGCTTCAAGACTGAAGGTGATCACGTGGTGGCCCCCGCCCCTTCACAACAAAGGGTCCCACCTTCCATTCCCGTTCTTCTCCACTTCACGTCTCTCTCCTCTCCCTCTCTTCTTATATACACGAAAGCTCACAGCTAAAGGGATTTCGAAAATTTCCGAACAATCAAAAAGTAAGTGGTTGCATAAGTTTATTAAAACCAAAATAAATGTATGAGAATTATAAGAAAGAACAATTTTGAATAATGTTACAAAAGAAACAATACCTTGAAAAATAAAACATTCAATTTGAGAGATATGCTTTGGGCATTTGAGAAAAACTTATGGATCTTTTCCACAAGTTTATGAGAAAAGCAGAGGAAGGCGACACAATATTTGAAACTTAAATGTTGGTTGGACCAATTTGGTCCAAGTCGGACACCGTTGATTCTTGTCTTAATTGACACACATCCATAAATGATCTGAGTTCAATTTTGAATTTTTGAAACGTCGGGCGACCTACGTGCTTCTCTTACCATTCTCTTAATGTTAGAAATCCTGCTTCATGATAAAACAATCCTCCACTGGTTCTCTTACAAATATTTACTTAAACGGAGGTCATATGCTCGAAGAATATATATATTTTCCAAGACAAAAGTTGAAAAGTACGTTTAAATAAAAACAAATAGCGTCCTTTCTTATTCCTGCTTTGGTAATGATGGTCAAGTGTCTTGAGCTGAAACTTTAAACGAGACATGCACAAGCATAGAGTAATGTCCACATTGGTGGTGAAAATAAAGAGAGCTGCTTAGTAAGATTAGATCTTTCTCTCTTTTTCCCTTTTCTTTCTTTTCTTCTCTTTTTTTAAGCCATTTAAGTTGGGGTTGCAAAAACCCTGGCAATTCTATAAGGCCCCGTTTGATGGGTGGGTGAAATTTAACGTGGTAAATTTATCATGGTGAATTTTTCTAAAAAAATTTACTGGATGAAATTTCACCTTCTTCCTATATGAGGCCCTGTTTAATTGTCAGGTAAAATTTAACGTGGTAAATTTAACCCTGTTTGATGCACAAGAAACATTTAACTTGAAAAATGTTGTTTTTTTTATCCTCTCCCCAATTTAACGTGGGAATGATTTCGAATGTGAGCTATAGTGTGGCTGTACTGATGATGAGCCAAATAAAACTGAGTCTGGAAAGGAGGACCAAGTTAAATTATTAGGAGATTTAGGTGAGCTCGGTTCATGCATGGCAGTGGGCAAATGGGTTGCAGAGATTAGATTGCCCTCCTCGATGCAAAATTACTGCCTACTACTGATTCTTGTTTTCTTTTTAAATCTTCTTTTTCATTGAATATCAAGTAATAGTTACATGAGGAGTGAAGAAGAAGATCAACATGCGCTTAGGTTTTTAGTCATCTTTGAAGTCTTCATGTATATCTGAATGCCAAATTGCGCCGAGGAATATCTTCACAAAACTATTCACCTGCAGATGAAGATCAACTGTTTAGTGTTCTGTTTTTCCAAGGTTACTTCTTAGATCATCCTAAATGGCATCCGTCAGTCAGACCTAAACTGAACAAGGTTACTTCTCTGAACAAGATGCAACATGTTTTTCTCGTAATCATCTGTCAGACCTAAACAGAAACTTGCAACCCTATACTGCAAAAGTCAGAAGACACTAAAAACAAATTGCAATCAAGCGAAACAATGGCATTCAAAAGCTAATCAACTATGGAATCTCCTGCGCTCCGGGTGTACCCCAGAAGAGGAGCGATCTGAATCCTGGAGACAGTGAAGAAGATCTTTCAGAAAGGAAAAGGACGGAGGAGGAGAAATAAAGGAACGCTATGTTGCCGGAAAATGAGCGACAACTTAGGGCATCAAACGCCCAAATCAGACGCATCAGAGAAAGGGGAAAAGGGAAGGCATCAGAGAGAGAAAGGGAGGTCGAGCATACCGGCGGTGGAGCGTTGACGCGACCGGCTCTGAAATATACGACGGTCTCTGTAGCAGACAATTTCTGTGGCAGAGGGGAGGGAAGAAAGGGAGGGAATCAGAGGGAGAAAGGGATGAAGCCTGCCGGCGGTGGAGCGGAGAGACGAGGAGCTGCGGAGGGTCTCTCTTTCGGGTTCACGGTGAGAAGCGGAGAGAAGCAACTCGAGCGATGGCGGAACGGAGATGCGAGGAGCTGCGGAAGGTCTCTCTGCGGAGGGTCTTTCGGGTTCACGGTGAGAAGCGGAGAAGCAACACGGAGAAGCGGAGAAGCAACTCGAGCGGTTGAAATTTCAACCGCTCGAAAGTCCGAGCTCGGAGCTCGGACTTTTGAGCGGTTGAAATTTCAACCACTTTATTTACGGACAAACGAGAGAAATTTAGTTGCGTTTGATGGTTGTTTTGTCGGGCGGGTGAAATTTCACCCGCCCGTACAGATTTCAACCGCCCGATGCATTTTATCCCGCCTATCAAACGGGGCCTAAGAGACATTTGGCACCAAAGGCACTTTATAAGTGTCATATGAATGTAATGTTCTACGAATCCACTCTCAATATTTGGTACAAACTGCACAAAGTATCCTTCCTTCATATCCAGCAATTCCTATGAGGTCATTTTTGGTACACTCTGTGAGTGTTTCATGGATCATCCCAATGATTGAAGAAAATTAGTAGAATGCGAAAATTAAGTGTTTATGTATCGGCCTCAATCTTTATGATATGGAAAACACTCACATTGAGGTTGTTTCTGGTCTAAAAAAAGCAGTGTTTCATGAAACTGCACTAATCTTTTGAGCATATTTATAAGACACTCAAAAAATGTCGACTCCTAGCGGCATTGGTAAAAGAAACATTCTATTATTTATACCAAAGTATTTCATAAATGTGTCCTGGCTTTTGAGTGAATTCTAGAAAACACGGTCATGAATTTGTCATAATATATATGGTGGGTTCATGAAACGTTGACACAGTATTCCTGTTCATGCCCTTGGAGACAAGTGAGAACTGTGCAGCTCGGACCTAAATGGCGAGTAAAAACACTTGGGTCATACTAATGGAGGAAAATACCCACCCAGATTGTAGCTGATCTCGGTGCTAGGGTGCGCACCTACCTGGCCCAGCTAGCAATATTGGCTTGCTCATTGAAGTCTTACTTAAAGTCTTACTTAGCGAGCTCCACTTTGTAAAGTGAAATTCAATTCTAATGTACGTCTGATTCCATTGATTGAAGCGGGTCCCCATAAACGATTTTACACTCCCTCTTTCCTCTCTCTTCCGTTCCAGTCTTACCTCATGGCAGATCTAGAATGAGCGCAACGAACATATTAGGGTTCCTTTTGTATCATTTTGTTAACCTCAGCACTGTAAAGCTCACATTGCTCTTCCCAGTAGAACTTGCAATAGATCAGTGCTCGTTCCCTTGCTTGTTTCTATTTCTTCCTCTTCCCTACTCACCTTGTAAGTCTCGAGCTCAAGATGAGGCAAGTTTCGAACTCATAACGTCTCATCAACATAGAAAGGCTTGCAAGTTTTCCTACCACTGAACACCACCACCAACAACAACAACAATAATAATAATGGCTTTTCTGGCGCAACTTTTTTGTTTTGAACAAATTTTGAATTTATATAAAGTGGACTCCTGATGATTTTTTACACGGCTTGCATCCTGATCGGATGCCACTGCACATCGCTTCCTCCCAGTAGCGGAGGGAGGGGAGGGCCCGCCTAGGCCATGGCCTTCCCCAAACTAGCTAGAAAAAAAAATTACATTAAAAAAATAATTTTTTTTAATTATTGAATGTATTTTTTTTACTTAGGTTTATTTTGACCCTACCCAAATTTGAGGTTGAATTATTTGGTTCGTCCCTAAACTAAATACTGGCTCCGCCTCTGCTTCCTCCTTCCTTTGTTTAAACTCATTTACAACTTTGTTTAAACCCATTTACAAAGAAACGAATGACTGTAGCGACGTTTGACAAAATTGTTAGGTCAACCCTCAGATAGCCCTGAGTCAACCTTCCATCCTGGTTCAAAGTATGTTCAAGAGACTTCATCGCTCACTTAAGATACAAAATCTTCAAAATCTTCAAGCCGGTTCTTTGCCCCTTTCCAAGGCACGTGTCTTTTACTATTTCAATATATATATATATATATATATATATATATATATATATATATATATATATATATATATATATATATATATATATATATATATCATTTGAATGCTTCAAAGTCTCACATGTGCATTCTTGTAAGTTGTAAGTATGTATTAATGCATATGTTTCCTACCATAAGCGAAGTCTGACCGTGGCAATAGGGTGAAAAAAAAAAGGGAAATTTTCACCGAATGATGGGACGTTTTGTTCGATCTTGAAGGTTTTTGAATTAGTTCGGTGGCCAATGATGATTTGCCGCGTGTTCAAGTCGGACAAAAGACAAACAGATGCTAGAAGTTGCAGTAAAAACGGCTTTTATCACATGCCCCAGGGCCCCTCTCTCCGTCCCCGTCTCCCATCAATATCATCACCACCTGCGCCCCCCGTTAGAGTCGTGGGTCGCGAACTGACCTGGATCTGATTATCTGGATCCGGGTTGTACTTTGTACCCGAAATGCTAAAAACGGGTCTCGAATCTTTCCATTTCTTCCAAAACCAACAGCCATGTGCAGGCGAAGAAGTAGAGGTCTGGATCTGATAATCTGGATCTGGATTGTAATTTGTAATCCGAAATGCTAAAAAAGGGTCCCGAATCTTTCCATTTCTTCCAAAACCAACTGCCATGTGCAGGCGAAGAAGAAGAAGGAAAAATTTCCGTTTACCCTGAGCTTCAATCCATCACCATCAAGTTTGAAAGAAGTTCCCTTTCAGATCTGTCTTTACCTCTACCTTTTTTTTTTTTTTTTAAAGAAAGGCCACAGCCCCCCCCCCCCCCCCCCCCCTTGGTGCCCTCTCCCCTGGGTTACCAAGCTTGCTTTGGGTCCTTTACGAGTTAGGGACTGAGCGTTTCTGGAGCGGGCGTCCCAACGACTCGATCCTGAGTTTTTAACGGACGGAGCACTTCCTCCGCTGGATAGACACAACTTGTAGCCTATGGACTGCTTGGCTGAAAGACTTGTTTTGACACCAAAAATAGACCCCAACATTGTGTTAGGACTAAAGTTTTTAAATCTCAAGCATCTTGGCATGCTTTTACTAATACTAGCATGTGTTAGGCTAAGATATACATAAGTCTATCACATTATATTTGAAAAGATAGAGGTAGGTAGACCCTCTTACACCATGGGGTTGTAGCGCACTGTTAACCCTAATAATAACTGCAATCCTTGGAAATAATACGCTGTTTTTTTTTTTTTTCTTAAATGTCTACTTAGGGGAGATGGCATGTGATATAAAAGCCTCAATGCCGTATCTTTATATCTCCAAGGTTCTGTCTTGGTTCGGAGCTTGGGTGGGCTTACGGTACATCCTTTTTTGTGACGCTTGGGTCTCCTTTTTTGCTCCCATTTGTGCTGACTAGCGTTTGTTTGGCGGATCCAAATTCACATACTCATAGAATATTAAGTGTATCAAGTAAGACCAGCCGGTTTATTTGAAAACTTTAGCTTTTATGAAAACATGCGCCGAAGTTCATCTTTCACCAATGAAATCAAGCATTCGATTTCTTGTCGACAAATCGAGTCCGACCAAGGTGTTCCCATGCTTATCCAAACCTGAAATGGCTAAATGTAATATGGAATACAGCTATTACTGGATATCTATTTAAAAGGCTAAGTTTGTTCAACCAAACATGCTTCGAAACCAATGCTAAGTTGTAGCTCAAATCTCTGTATGCAATACCCGGATCTGAGTCGGATACGGATCGCCTTTCCAGTTCTAGCCAAATTGGGTAGGCTTGAAGGTCCGTGTTTCAGAAGTTCGATCCATGGAATTCACCCCAACGTCCTTCTGCCCTAACCTCATTTTATCGCAAATGTAGGTGGTGTCCGCCTGTTTATAAAGATGTAGAAATTGAGATCCTACACGTACATATTTTATGTATAAATTGCATTTCATAGCAAGTCAAACATTAAATATCTAAACTTAGTTTAGTTGAAATAAATGCACAAAGCCAAGTGAATGTTTTTAGAACACAATATATATATATATATATATATATATATATATATATATATATATATATATATATATATATATATATATTAGTAAGTGCTGGACACTTAGATGTTATATGGATAAAACAACAATAAAGAGATGATATGACATTTTTTTCATAGTTTAGTTATTTTAATTTCTACTGTTTTGGGTGAACGAGAGGGTAAATCCCACTGCCCGAGTGAAGCCCAAAGACCCCCCATTCCCCCTGCCTCCGAGGTCCTGAGCTGCGTCGGTGTCAGTGATAGAACGAGACACCCTTTTAATTGGATGTCGCGCCCTACCACCTTAAGACATAGGAATCTTATGGCCTCCCGCTGCACATTACACCTCGGGTGGTGTGTTTAATCATATCTCCTCAAGGTATACATGAGGCGACAAGAAGGATTTCAGATTCTCTATCGGTTTGTATGTATGGATGTATATTTGTGATCTTAACGGCACATAACGGCACATATAAATGGTTATAGAAAGTATCAACTTATTAAAACGGTAAGGTAAAAAGGATAGCAATTAGAGATCTCGTTTTCCTTCAAAGGTAAAAAGGATAGCAATTTAAAAGAGAGCAAGACATCGGCGATATATATCATCTTTTCATAAAGATAATGTATGTTTTTTATATCATTTGATACAGTGGTATTAATTGACATTTCGTACAATTTATATAATATATACATATATATACACCCACACACTCAATCTTGACAACTGAATATTAAAATAAAGTTGAATAATATTTTGTATTATTTATAATCGAAAATATAAATATAAATATGACATAGAGAGGAGTAGATAGCAACACTTTTACTTTTTACCCGGGGGAAAGGGAAGTGTGTTAATGGAGAGGAGAGGCGACCCCCAGTCATCATTGTTGGTTTTTGTCCATGGGCGCTCTTAGAAAGCGACCCCTCCACTTCCCTCTCCCTGTCGTCATCTTCTTCTTCCCCCGATCTCTCCGGGCGACGACGGAGGCACTCCCGCTTTTCCCTTGGGAGCCGAGGAAGATCTCTCCTTCGCCGTCGCCGGAAGAAAAAACAAACAAAAAACTTGAACTCTTATGTTGATAATAAGAAATAATAACAAGAATAATAATGATTGATGGCAATTATACGACGCGGGGGCAGCATCTATTAGTGCCATACACCCTTTCCTTTATACATTTCTTTACTTGAAAAATCATTTCCCACTAAGCTCTGTGGAGAAGTTGGTGGACCGTACGCCCTATGCAATATACATATATATATATATATATAACAATAGAGAATATTAGTCGCGAATCCAATGCTTACCAACTTCACCCGCCGGTAAAAATGCTGCATAAAGGTTTGTTTAATTTAATTTCCCCTTTCTTCTCGTTATTTTGCTGCTTCTTTCGGTAACTGGGCTGGCATTGACGAGATGCAGATCCAAGGAGGCCTGCCGCATGGTTGGTGGACCGGGTCCGGGTTTTCGTTTGGATCCGGACACCTGATAGATACTGAAGCATGAGGGAATCAGTATGTCTTCGGTTGATCAAATTCGGAACCAAAATAAATTACATTTGAAAATAGAAAAAAGGGTCAGTAATCGGTTCGTTGTTAACACGTTACTCCCTTCTAGTTCTAGATGCCAGAACTTAATTATTGGATCTTCACATGCTTTAAACAATAATGGTGGCAGTTTGGTTTGTCTCTTTTCCTCTTCTTTTCAACTTGGAATAGATGCTAAACGTTGGTTGGAATTCACCATGATTTTGAGATCTGTAAGTGTGTACCCGAGGGGTTGGCTCAATGATACCGCCCTTCGCCTTAAAGTCTTACGGTGTTGGGAGGATGGCAATGTGTACGAGCCGTCGAGAGTCATTGCATTGCGCAGGCCATGTGCATGCAAATGCGTAACACATGCAATTAGTTTTTTTTTTTTGTGAGTGAGAGAGTCAATCCTACCGCCCGAAAGCTCCCCCTCATTCCCCTTGGCTCCGTGTTCTTGAGCTGCGTCGGTGTCAGTGATAGAACGAGATACCCTTCAATTTGGATGTTGTGTCCTACCACCTTAAGACACATTAACATAGCGCTCACGGGAATCGAACTAGAGACCTGCCTTATACATGTCTCTAGTCCGACCAGCTACGCAATACCCCTTGAGGCTAACACATGCAACTAGTTGAGATTGTCTGTTGAGCCGTAATATCTATTGAAAATGTTGTAACATGTGCATGATTTTTGCGGAAGAAAGAGCTTCAAAAGATTTTGATTCAACAAATAAGTTGCACTTTATTTAAGTATTTCAAAAATACTATTGCAAAAGATAATATATGAAAAGTTCGTAATTGCTGAAATGATATTCTTAGTTCAAAAAGGGGGGAAAAACTATATATTATCATATTTTTTCGTTACAGGGTTCCAATTTTTTATTCCCAAGAACTATCTTCTCATACATCCTTAGTAATTAATCATGTTCATGAGATCTTGTTCAAATTAATGATCAGATACGGCTTGCACTTAAGAACTTTTTTGTCTAATTACTGGTCCTATAACCTGAAGGAAAAGACATGAATCTATTCTTTAGATGACTGTTCATGAGTTCTAACTCTAATTAGTAGGAAAAAATATAAGTAGTCTTTGCTTAGGTGAACGTTGTTCTTGTTTGAGAAGCTTTCTTTACCGCTAAGAGTTGACTATGGCACAAAGTTATGTTTTATAACATGACCCTTTTGATTTTATATTTTTTAAAGTTGAGCACTCATTTGTTAATCCTTTAAGTGCGCATCTGGATAGCACTTTCCCTTCGGATTGTGATAAAAAAAGAAGAAAAAAAAAAGATAAGAATTTTGTCAAACCTCATTTTCGGCAAAACTTTGTTTTTAAAATGGAGTAAATTACCTTGCACTTAGGGGTGAACATGAGCCGAGTCGAGCCCGAGTTCAATCAACTCGAATTCGGCTCGACTAATGATACCTTGAGCTTGACTCTGCTCGAGCTCGAGAATAGCTCGGTGGAAGCAGTTCGAGCTCGACTCGCTAGTTATGTGTTGAGCTAGAGCTCGACTTGATTAAGGTTCGACAAACTCGTAAACTCGTTTGAATATATCAAGTGTTCCAAGAGTTAATTAAGCAACTATTTTTTCATTTTTCAATGTGATAAAAGGGTTTGCTGTTGTTCTCAAGATGGTTCACACCCCTTCCCTTCGATTGCGTGTTCAGTTTTTTTTTTTTTTACAAAAAAAGACATGTTTTCTAAAAAAAGAAGCGCAATTTTTTAATGTATGTGGCATATCTCACCTAAACTCTATAATTGGAGAGAAGATATGAAGTGACGTATGAACTATTCAGCTGCTTTACATTTTGTTTCTCTCAAACATTGGGTGATACGTGACATTTGCTAAAGATACTGATGTAGAATGCGTATCCAAGAAATGTTTTCTTTAATGCTTTCTATTACCCATGCACCTCCCCTTCGGCCCTTCCCTTCCCATCTGCATCATAATTCGCCTTTCTCCTTTCTTTTCTTCTTTCCTTCTCCATTATTCTTTATTATCCTGCTTCTCTCGCTGCGATAGTGACCTAATAACTATTAATCCAAGTCCGCTTCATCGAGAGTTACAGAGATCCGTCTGCCGGAAAATATCCATATCTTGAAGCTTTCCACCATAAATAAATGAACAAAAACCCAAATGCATCAACTATGAAAATAAAAAATGTAATGACAGGTCTCTATCATATTCTATAGCGACCTGCGTCATCGGTTATGTCATATAGCTAAAGTCTTCTCTCCCTCTCTCTTTTTTCTTTCATATTTTTAACGTTCCATCGGATTCCGGCCACGACGCCGTCGGGAGCCGGACATGCATGAGTGTCATCCTATTGGCACGCTATATGAAATTAAAAAAATAGCTTTCTTTCCTCTGTATTTTACTGTGCACCTCTTTCTCTTCCCTCTTTTAATATTTTTGGAAAAGATGTGAACGTTTGCTCGCTTTCCTTTTCACGCTTTTATCAAGTGAAGTTTTCCGATTTCATCAAAATTTTATACAGGCGACACATTTATGTTTTTAGTTTTCGCACAAGCCTCTCTTTTGCTTCTACCTTTGCCATGGTCTGATTAGTAAGTGCTCCGTCCGTTAAGACCTTGGGTCAAGTGTTTTGGGCGTCACCTGCTCGCTTCAGATGCGCTTCAATCTCTGGCCCGTCAAAGGGTCCGAAGCAAGCTCGAAACCCTGGGAGAAGGTAACGAGGGGGGGGGGGCAGTGGCCTCTCTTAAGGCGGTGGGATGAACCACTCACCCTAAAAAAAAATAGATTAATCGAATTAAAAGAAATAAAATTTATATCTTTCTTTTTTATTGGTGTAAAAGAAGGCGCTACTTTTCAAATTGGAAGGCTAGCATAAGATGGTATCGCAAAATCAGCATCCTTATTTGATATTATCAACAAAAAAGTGACCCGTATCAGGAAATTATGTAAAATTTTGAGGCCCATTATGTGATTATGGACGAAGATTAGGTCTCCAAATGAAAAGTCTCCCTTCTTCTAAACTTGTCCTTAAAAGTGGCCATCAACAAACAGGGGAATCCAGAGAGGGATTGACAAGTGATTGAAAATAGTTTTTCTTTTTAAAATACACTTTTCTCTTTAATTTATCTCTTCTTTATCCGTACTAGAAGGTGTTCATTTTAATTGATCGCCATGTGCACAAATGACCAAAGCCCTAGCTGTTCACCAACTTCTCTTTCAGCTAATGAGTCAAAAGTTCATCACCATTATTCCTGTTCATATTATCATTAATAATGAAACCCCTAGTCCCCTGGGCTACCATTCCTAGCCCGCCCCATTATTGGTGCCTTGTAAAATTTTTTATTGATTAGAAAAGATGCGAGTAAATATCTGAAATATATTAACAAATACCAGATATTGTTCGAGTGTCACAGACTTTTGAAGAACATAGATTGACGGCATGAGGCGTTTCATATTTTTGTTCTTTAACTTTTTTTTGTGCAGCAACCGCTTTGAATGAGAAATTGCATGTCTTCCCTAATTTTAGTATAGAATTGGTATGAACTACTTCAAACGAAGAGGCAGGTTTTAGATGATTGCTGATTCTAAAAATTTGTATACCTTTCGAGATTGTTTAGATTTTACATCATGTGGATGTAAATAATTTTGTGGACAGCGACTACACAAATACTGCACAAATGTTTTATGAATATGATTCAAAGAATGAACCGGCTTGAATCTTTGAGGCTGGTCACTGTCAAAAGTTACAGACTGTTTCATGAATCTACCTTAATTCTTAAGCCAATTTATGAAACATTATGTCAGAGTGTCAAAGCTATGAAATAGTTGTTATTGTTCCCGTTGCCAAATGACCTAATAGAATTTAAATAGCCTTTTGCATTCTATAAATATTTTTAATTATGAAACAAACAAAAAAATAAAGAAGTAGGTTCACAACTTTATACCTAAATTGATTGTATAAAAGACTAACTTATATGTTGACTCAATATGGTATGGTACCCCAATATGCGAGAGCTCTCAATTGCATATCAGTAAGAAATGGGACTCGATTCACGGTTTTTAATTAACATCCTTCACAACCTCTTGTCTTAAAAGATTGAAGTGATTCATGGAACAAAAATTTTCATGAAACTACTCGAATCTCTGGAGCCAATTCTATTGTTATACAAACTTACTTCAATCTTTAAATCAAATTCATGGGATCCTCACAAAGTGTTTGAATGAGCCCATATGATTGTTTACCTTGCCAGAACATACCCATTCAGCTGTTATTTGGTGGTGAAAAAGAGGTTCGACATTCAAAATCAATTTGAATAAAGGTAAAACGAACATGTCTGGCTTTAATGGACGAAATCTTCTGCATGATGTTGATTATAAAGGTGGAGCAGGTTGGGATCTGCCGAACCAGGAGCCCGAGCTCATGAGTGGGTCGAGTTGTTATACTTCCACTAGTTGGGGTGTTCACTCAAACTCCTGGAACCGAAGTTCTCGTTAAAGAGAGATTCTTCTTTTCTACTTTCTAATTAATCAGATGTCAAAGGGCAATTTAGGGATGTCAATGGTCTATAAAGATTCGGTTCCTGTCAAAAATCAAATCCATTTAGTTGGATCTCGTAAAATGAAGTTTAATCAAGCTCAGACTGATCAGTCTACAGTTTGTAGGTTACCAAATCTGAATCAGATCCGGTCTGATCCTGTCCTGTGTAAGATTTGGATCTAACCCATGACGGATCTGGCTTCATTTTCAAAAGTTCAAGTTCTGAATCTAAACCCAGTTAAAGAAGATCCGACTAAGCGAAATCTGAAAAATGCTGGATGTGACCCGGGTTTGAACCACTGGATTAATTCGGCCTGGACCACTACAGTTTGGATTTGTGGCGAGCAAATACACATCAGACGTAAGGAAAGAACCGAGTTCGATACATCAAAAAAAGCGACAATACGTTCATATTAGATCTTTAGATCTTTGGACCAGCTGGCCACCACATGATGTTGGCTTGTATGGGCAATTGCCCACACGGTCCTACAAAATGTATACATTCATATATTGTTCACAATATTTTGATTAATTTATATATATATCACCCTACATTGAATTTTTTTTTTTTTTTTTTTTATTTCAATCGGGCCGAACCTCAGGCCTAGGTCCGAACCCGATTCTTTATCGGGGCAAGCAACTAATGCGTTCAAGCTGCGCATCAGCTAATGCAAGGAAGTGATGTTTTTACAGGTCGAAGCACTATCAGTATGATGTCTTGTACCTAGATTCCCGTTACGGCAACCCCTCGGCAGTTTCATCATGTCTCTTGTCCATGCGGCATCTTGGATGTTACTCGGACACCAAATTGACTGTATTTCTTTTGGTGGTTAAGGAGAAAAGTGAAGCAGACGGAATCTCTCTGTTCATTTCTTTTCTTTAATTATAGAGAGATGGTACACGAGAATAGTCCAGCAGAATATTTCATTCGTCACCAAGACTATACGAATGCTTGCACTTCTCAAAAAGCGAAAGGCATGTTTCTCTGGCAGCTAAAGAGGACTATTCTCTCCCACTTCGCCTAAAAGAAGAGTTTATTTCATGTGTGTGTGTGTGTGCACGCACATTGGCAAGTTTCAAGATTGATAGAACTCTTCAACAGCGAGCTTCTTGTTTGTACATTATCGGGTTCGAAATTCGACTCTTGAACGTATCGATCACTTCATCTTTGTAGTATGGATCATATTTTTATGTTGTTGATTCAATTTCAGCCATTACAGCCATAATGGTTGATGGTGCGCGGACTTGGCTTGTTTTTTTTTATCTCATTTTCATCATGTTCTTGGATTTAATTTATGCATCCTTGGGCCTTGGATCTTGAATCATAGTCCCTGTTATGTGTCATCGTGGTCTTGGATTCAATTAAGATTCGGTGCTATCTGAAGAGTTCCATGAGGTTCTTAGTAGCACAGCAAGATTAAACCAGAATCGGGTGCAATATGGGTGTGTAATTACATTAAAAAACTAACTGAATGAATATTGTAGCCAAGAACTTAGAGATATCTATTGGAAATTATTGCTTTCTAATCTTTACAATGTATTAGTTACACATACATTTTCAGTTGAATCATCAAGTCTGCCGGTAACATCTAAAATTTTGGAAAAAAAAAAGCCCAAGTTGTTTGCACAGACACACACACATAGGTGCGTGCCAATTACCTACAAATATAATTGAACTTCCAATGCTGCACTCTTGGTCGATCCATCTTATTTTCACGCATCTCAAGAGTTTTCCTCCCTTTGCTTATTTGGTTCCTTCTGCTTTTTAGTTTATTTCTTCAGAAGTGATCCTCTGTCTCTTTTCTCATGCTTGACAGAAGCAAGGCCGTTGTGTCATGCATACTGGATGTTCCTTGGCTAGTTCCCCTTGATTTTCATTCCAGTAATGCATGTTGTATTTGAATTTCTAAGCATATTTTTTTCCGATTATGTCGATTTGTTATCAGTATAAATAGAACCAAGTAAATAAATCGACTTGTTATTAACTTACTGCATTTTAAACTCCATTTAGGTCTTGGGCTACCTCAACTTTTGTACATATGAAGTTGGAACCCGCTTTCTTGCTTTTCCAATCACAAGATGAACGAAAGAATTGAACAGACCAGAGGTAAAAGCCAAATGTTTATAATCTTAATTATTTGAAATGGCCCTTCTTATGGCTTGGCATTACAAGCATGAGCAGAGATAAAGTATCTACTCCTAAGCTTCCGTTTTATGCTTTTGACATTTGCCAAACCATATTTTACTGGGATGCTTCAATGTATTGTGCTATTATGCCCCATTATACACTATTTTTCATGGGAATCTGCACAGAATGCCATGGTCTATTTTCTTCAGTTTATCTAGGCAGCAGAAGCCAAAACATTTTCAAATTTAGTACAGATAACAGAAGTGAAATGCATTTCTGAAACTAGTGACCCTGCCTAAAATGACATCCTAACACTTAAACGCACAAGCCTGAATGGGGTGCCACGGTATCAAAGTCTTTCTGTCTTGCTTTCATTTGTCTTTCCAGATTTTCTGTGCATAAAGGATGTCTTGAGCTGAGATGTATTACATTTCTGAGTTTGGCTAATACCTACTACCTGTAGTTTGCCTTGAATTCTGGACTTGCAGTTTGAAACGGCAGTAATTATCTTAGATCTTGCTGTGAGTTCCTTTTGATTTCCTGCCGCACTGCTGACGCAGGTTCTATCTTTTGACAGATCTTTCAAGTAAAGCCTCCATTTATTGCTACATTGACTTTTACATCTCACAACTGTTACAGACAGTCCGCATTCTTTATTTCAGTGATGCATTTGCTTGGTTGTTTTCTGTCAAAACGTTCATAATTTTGTTTTATAAACTATGGAGACATTATAGCAGAAACATATGGCCTCTGAAGCTTAAGCTGTGTGCCTTTTGCCTTGCAGGAGATAAACCGGACTTCTTCTTTCTTCAGGGAGTTTCACTATGAAATCATTCTTGTGGATGATAGTAGCCCTGATGGACACAATTTGCGATGAGACGGCTATAGGATGCTCAGATGAAGACCATACGGTGAGTCACAATGGCTATTTGCATGATTTTACATGCATGAAAACCTTCTAGCTTTCTCTTGCTACAGTTGTTACGAGGAAGGGTCTCTTGTTTATCCCCGATCACTGTACCATCCAATCAGCTTTTGGAGCTTCATGTTGGCAGGAACCGTTTACTATCGGACTTAGATTTGCATGTGAGGATTTTTCTCAATCATTGTTGTAGATTTTTTGCATAACATAATTTCCATTGCATTGGTAAAAGGAGCATGGTTTAGTTCTGTATTTGAGAATCGTATGAATTGGCATTTTAAGCATCAATTTCGTCCTATTATTTCCCTTGCAGCCAAAATATGTACCAAGCTTCACCTGGTAAGCGCATGCAAGATAAATATATCCTGTGACATGAATTTACAATTGAGATTAGACTTTAGTACTTCTTTTCTGCTCCAGATTGTGAAGTTTGAAGACTTTGATATCCTTCTGTTCATTTTCTCTTTGTCTGAAAGCTTGATGGAGTAAATGTTTTGATGCATAACAAAATATACTGTGCTATCTTGTCTCATTGAGAAAGAGAAAGGAGGTGAGGAAAGGCATTTTCAAGTTCCAAGACACAGTAATTGCGTCATGAAAACACATGGAACATAATTGAAACTTAAAATCTTAAGCGTCTTGTTGTTATGCAGCTACACGAGTTGGTACCTCCCGTGCTTTCCAAAAATTTTCCCAGTTTCTGCATAAACTTGCTTTCAAAGAAATGAACCTCGTAAAGGTTTGTAAATCATAGTTGGTTTTAAACGGTATAAAGGAAAAAATGTAGAAATTTTTTTTGTGAAAAATTAAGCTATCTTATTTATGCTACCAGATCAATTCTTAGCTGCTATAGCAGTACTTCTGTAGAACCGAAGGATATATGTGAAAAATTTATCTCGTGGAATTTCTGATAATCAGCTAACACTCTTATACCACTCGGGCAGAAACAAATCATAAACCATCTAACCACATAATGGTCGCTGAGCTCATTTATGTGTTTAAAACTGTGAATGAACTGTTTGAACCCCCAGCATGAGCAGATCCATGATAGGTGTATCTTGCTGTCCATCCTTAATTCCTCTCTACTGCTCTTGAACCTTGGTTCCTCTAGTTTCCTTTTGAGGAGGTGCGACAAACATTGAAGTTATTGCAATTAGAATCCATGGTTTTGCAGGCACTTTGCTTCTTTCTCTTGAATGGCCACTGTTCGTTTACTCACCTGTAGGATGAAATCTAACAAATATGAAGACGTATCCGATTGTGGTGCGTAGTTTATGCACCTGTCATATTCTTATGACGTTCGGATCAACTGTTTCTTTTTCCTTGCTATGTTACTCTGTCCTCCGTCTTGGTTTCACTAGTAAACAAATGGGGACTGGTGCAAGTATTGTCAGAGGCAGGGAATACGCAATGGTTAAAGGTGCGCAAGATTACAAGAAGGGAAACCAATGTGCTTCCTCAAACATTTCTTTTGGCTGAGAGTTTCAGAATTGACATGTTCTTTCATGTGCCGTGCTGATAATGTAAATGTAAGCAGAATGGTGGAAAAGATTTTCCTATTCATTTCATGAAAACTGGTCTTAACAGGTCGCCGGAATTCAGTTTCTGAATCTTTTGATCACTTCCTGTGCAAAGGATTTAGACTGATGTGGTCGAGTCCTCCTATATTCAATCTTGTCTTGTTATAATAGACCAATTAACTCGGACATTCACAAGTTTCAGACAATATCGTCATCATTTCGATATGCTCAGCAAAATGGGTTCAAAGATACGTCTATGTCATTTCATTATCCTTTTCTTCTCTTATCATTTCACTAAAAGCAAAACAATCATTTGACAAACTTAACCTCTTCAGAGCACTTAAAGCAATGGACAGCAGTAGATTTTCTTTAGCAATAAGGCAAGAATGTATTGCCACATAGAATGAATTTCGAACAAAATCCCACATGTTAAAAGTTGTTTTTTTTTTTCATGGGGTGACGTATCGAAACAGTGATCTAATTCTGGTGAACGATGCCAAAGGATCATATTCGGATAAGATGTCTGACTAAATTGCTTCAAAAAAGTCAGGAAAAAAAATTAACATTTGATTAAGAAATCAGGTTAGGTTGAAAATTGCAATTTAAAAATGACATCCGATTGGAATCAGATTCAGTTTTAAATAAATATATGATCAAATTTGGGTTTGAACTCAAATTTAGCTTTAAACAGATGTATTTTATCCAATATTCATACATTTTGAAAGTTGGGTTCTAATATATGCTAATGATGTTCGACTTCGATTGTGCATTTTAAAGTAGGATTCAGATTTGGTTGTGAATTCAAATGTCGGATGCGGATCAGACTCTGATTTAAATTTAAAATTCGGAATATAGAATTAGACTTTCCTTGATTTACGTTCAAAGTAGAATTCAAATACGAATACGTAAACATCTGATAAGTCGGATATAGTAAATGGTACATCTAATTTGAAGTCAATCAATTGACATTCATATGAACATGATCATCATCTTCTACCGCACATAAAAAAACAACGTGTAGGAGGGGAAAAGAGCACAGATGAGAAAATGTATGACCATCATGCTTGATCTTGATTTTTTTATTATTTTATTCGAAAGATATGCAGTAAATCCCAAAACTGCTGTATATATAGACGTGTTTTCCTCAAATCTAAAAGTCAGCAGTAGCCAAAAGTCATCAGTTCATGGTGCAAGCATTGCATTATAAAATAAATTAAGTCATCTGTTTTTTCATGCTTTGGAAAAGATTAAAGTTCAGGAAGATGGGGAAAAATGGAGGCTTCGGCTCTCAACCAAGCATATGCTCATCCGAAAAGAATAAAGTAAGATCACCATTTCCTCCTCTGATTCCTCTATTTTTCTCTTAATGTTTCTCTTACAGACACATGCACACGCAGAGCAGAGCAGTAACAAATGGTTCTTTAATACGAATTATACTAAAGTCCCGTTTCGGTTGATTTTTTCTTCTTTATTTTTATTTGTGAAAGTTGATTTGAATGCCTGCTTTATAAATTTTTCGTTCTCCTTTGTCAAAATTTCCAGATTTTCGTGGGGGTTTCTGATTTTTCTCTTTTTTTTTTCTGATTTTGTAATTGGAAATATAGTTTTAAATTCTGATTTCCGTTCCACTGAGCTACCAAGTCCAAGTCCGAATCCCTTTTGTGACCGATTTGATTCAAAACCAATCTTTCGTAAACAGTGAGAGAGAAGAAGAAAATGAGTTCTAATATCATGATTTTATTCTATTATTGTTGTTTTGGCCGGTGGCTCCTACCAACCTCCTCACGCGTTGAACCACACGACTCTGAAGTTGGTTGATCCGCAGAAAATTAAAAATTTCACCGTCGCCATTGTAATTTCCACAACGATCCAGAAGATCCACCTAGACATTTTCAAAAAGCTGCGCTCCTCTTCCTCCTTTTTCCTACTGCTACTTGAAAGAAATGGAAAATTTTGATTCTGTTTGCTTCTCCACCGGACAATCCTTTCCAAATTCCCCGTTAAGTTCAACCGTTAAATCAGCATTGGATATGAGATATGAAGTTATCAAACACACCATGCCTTTATGAAAGCATGTGAGTTGAAACTTAATTGAAACCTAGTTAACCAATATGCAAGCGGGAGGAGGATTCACTTCTGAATATGCCAATTTCATCTGATATCATAATTGCTTTCAGTTCTTTCAATTTTTGAGACCCAATTTGTTGGATTTATACTTCCCCCTCCTTAATTGTATCTCAAATCATTTTTTTTTTTTCTATTCAAGATGAGTGGTTTTTTCCATTGTCCTGAAGAGATGTCATAGCCTTTCGGTACCTCAGAGCATGTGTTGGGAACTTTTATGATCCAAGAGAATAGCTGGGTTGTAACAACCCAGCCCACTTCCGGGCTCGGGCCCCTGGTTTTGACGGATCCCAACCCGTCCCCTAGCAGTTTCAGTTCCAAACCTAAAAAAGTTAGGAACCAGGACAATCTTCTCATCAATAACCCCCTTTATAAACCCTTGAAGATTCCTCACAATCTTCGATACGGGACTAAACTTATGGGGTGTTACAGTCCACCTCCCTTAAGGCACAAGCGTCCGCGCGTGTGGGACCATAGGTCTGAGTGTTGAAACTGCTCTTATACCATTTGTAACAACTCGAGCCCGAGAGTGGGTCGGGTTGTTACATGAGATATGACAATAACTACGAAGTTTGCAACGATGACCTCTTTGCGGTGAACTACCTTGCTACCCAATTGCACTAACCGCATCGAGGGTCTCTTAATTGAATTTCCCATCAATCCTATTGTCTACGTAAAATTTCAAAAAATGTGGATCTTACAAACCGAAATGTTTGATATAACATTCAGTAACCTACTGGCTGACAATGACAAAATTAGTTTAATCTTAATTTTAGGACTGGTTATTGAGTTGGGGTAAAAAAATTAGATCCTCAGGCCTGGCCTGCCTTTTTATATATATATATAAAGATTTGTAGTTTTCCTTTCACTTTTTCATTTTTGTGACCAATAGAAAATGGGTGACATGCAGAAATGGGCTGCGCCATTTTCGAGCCGGTGAGCGGCAAAAAATAAGTTATATATATAAATTTTAGATTAAGTTGATGAAAAGATAATGGCCTTGTCCAATAAAAACTTTCCGGTTTTGCCGCGGTTCACATCTCCAATCAGTATACTGCAAATCTACCAAGTGTAGTGGGCTTTACTGGGTTATGCAGAAAAATGAAACGACGTTCCGAAAGTTCTCACGTTAACGATATAAGTTGACGAGACGATCCTCCGATTCTTTCGCATTACCTTCCCCTCTCTCTCGCTCTGGCTCTCTCTCATTCTCTCTCTGAGGGGGAGCTGACGCTGGGTAGGAGATGCTCGCCCCAAACCCTAGAGCCACCACTCTCTCCGGCCGCCTTTGCCAGTAATAAGAGCCGACTTCCGTCCAATCTCGCGGGCCGTGGAATCCGATCCCCTGCCGCACCGCCATCGAAGTAAGCTTCGGTAAGTCTTTCTTCACCTTTATTCCTCCTTTTTTTTTTGGGTTCCTGCACGCTCTTGCTTTCTTTTCTCTTAATCTTGAGCCACTGAAATTAGCAGTCGATAGTTAGGGTTGGTACCTTTCTTCACGGCCTGTTCAACTCGATCCGTGATGGTGTTGAAAGATCCATTTCTTGGAAGCGTCCAGGGGAGATTCGGGCTAGGGTTGGGTTTGGGGTTGGGCGTGGGGTTCTTTGCTGGGGTAGTGTTGCTGATGGCATCTGGTGGTGGGTATTTGCGCAGCGTGTTGCACTATATGCTTCCTGGAAAGAAGGCCGGTGAGGACGACGTCAAAACGGAAAGCTTGCTGAAGAAACCACGCGTCGACTGCGTGATCGCCACAACTAACAGCAACAGCAGTAGCCACAGCTTGGAGACGATGGCCGGTAATGACAGAAACCCGGCCGAAATCGATGAGGATCTGCACAGCAGGCAGCTTGCTGTCTATGGGAGGGAGACGATGCGCAGGCTTGCGGCATCCAACGTCCTCATCTCCGGGATGCAGGGCCTTGGCGCCGAAGTGGGTATGTCTTGAATTACTTTTCTTTTCATTTTCCTGCTTGAAGTTATGAGTGGTTTCAGACAGTGAGGGTTGTAGACGCCGATGATGTCCTCTTTCTTTTTTTTGATGCTATTTTTGGAAAGCTTGTGATTGTTTATGAAATTGGCCAGATCTTAGGAAATGAATCTGCGGGACAGGTCCTCCATCCACGATCTGATGTCATGCGGTTGTATAATTGGGAGTACGGAAATTTTGATCAATTTCAAATTACGAACATATTTCTTAGTGCATTTCTGTAACTTTCTTATGTTTTAGATAATTGCGTTTGGCTAGGGAAAATTTTGTCTAAAGTACTAGAAAGTTTAGACGTTATTTTGGAATGAAGAAATAATGCCAGTTGGCAGAGTTTTTCTTTATTGCTTGCAAACGGTTTCGTGACTTTTAAATCACACTGAGTTGAAAAGGTTGCCAGTTTATGGAATGGATTGTCTGCTTCTAACACTTTTGGAGCTCACCAACCATGAGAAGATGCGACGCGATTGATACTTTGTATTGATTTCTGGACCATCGTTTCATATTAGGTATAGCAATCTTACTTGAGACCAGTTTTTCAGTTTCATTCTAGTTGATGTCTTTAGACCTCTGTCTGTGGATCTATAAGCATGCTTTTGATGTAGTAAAAGGTCCACACTAGAAGGCTGTAGATATAGCAATCTTAGCGAGGTATAGCACCATAACTTTTGCTATCAGTTTTTCAGTTTCATTCTAGCTGATGTCTTTAGACCTCAGCCGGTGGATCTATAGGCATGCTTTTGATGTGGTAAAAGGTCCACGTTAGAAGGCTGTCTTTCAACTCTTTTAGACTAAAGCATGGTCCGATCTAAAGAGTTAGGAGGGAGGATCTGACCTTAAATCCATGTATCTCAGATCCTGAGGATTAAAATCAGAGGTAAACAGAAACCTCCTTAGTTACTTTTAAAGATTGCTTTTGAAAAAGAAATTTAAGAACCATGTATCTCAGATCCTGAGGATTAAGATCAGAGGTAAACAGAAACCTCCTTAGTTAGTTTTAAAGATTGCTTTTGAAAAAGAAATTTAAGAACCAGTTCGTTGCTTGCTTCTTCATCCTCTTCAGATGGTTATGAATTCATGTGTGCAAACACGTATCTATTCTTCATTTTCCTTCCTGTTGTTTTGTCTCAACAATTCTGTTTAGGCTCTGATTCTTAATTACTTCTTTGGCACAGCAAAGAACCTTATACTTGCAGGTGTAAAGTCTGTCACCTTGCATGATGAGGGGTTGGTTGAGTTGTGGGACTTATCAAGCAACTTCCTCTTCTCTGAAGAAGATATTGGGAAAAATCGTGCATTGGCCTCTGTGCAGAAGCTGCAGGAGCTAAATAATGCTGTGGTTATATCCACTTTGACTTCTCGGATCTCCAAAGACCATCTGTCTCACTTTCAGGCAAGCTATCCATCATCTCTTGGGAACCTTAATCTCTTCTTCCTCTAACTAAATGTTTATTTTTCTTATCCTGACACTGTTATGTTTGACCAGTATTTCAGTTTACTTTTATAATAATTTTATGCTATGTTGTTGATGCATCCACTAGGCGATGCCTAGTCGCTACACCACCTGCATCGCCCAAGTCCAAGCACTTAGGTGATGCAGGTGATATTGTGCCTAGGCGCACACCTACTATGGACTAGCTGCGACTAGTCCAGCCTGCACCTGGTCCATAGAAGTTTAAGGATCTGTCAGGGGTCTCCTAAAGACTATTTAAAAAAGATTAAATGGGTGCTGGAGACTGTTGTAGTGCATGTTTTTAGGTTGTGACTGTTTGTATATAATGTACTGTTTATATATTATGTAGTAGACTTTGTAATGTAATAATGTTTACATAGATTCTGTTTCATTATAAGTTCTGTAACTAGGTCTGTAACTCATTTGATTCCAGTCTGTTTGTTTGTCTATAATCTATATTGACTGATAAATGTAATGGAATAATGATTATATAGGTTCTGTTAATTATTTAGTTTGGAAATCTGTTTGTAAGTTGTAAATCATTTGATTACAGTCTGTTTATTTGTTTATTTCTATGTCACATGGATGAAGGGTGTCGGTGCCGGCACCGATGTGGCTGCGGGACATCCCAAAAAAGTTGGGTTAGGGGGGAAGGAGTGCGGTGAGTGTGTATTCATAGTATATATATAATTATATGGTTGTTTCTTAGCTTCATCTGTCCTTTTTTTTTTTTTTACTTTTATTACTGTTAAAAAAAGAAAGAGAAGGAGAGAGAGAAGAATAGGAAAGAGGGAAAAAAATTTTGAAAAGCAATAAAATAGAGTGTGGTTGGGGTGCGAGTCGGAGCCACACCCACGTCCACACCTGGACCTGCATTGCATTGACACGGGTGCTTCCCCTTTTTTGAAGAGTCCATGTGACATAGGTCCGTTTACAGCCAAGTCACATGGGTACGGCTAGGAGGGCCCCGTACCCTACCGGTACGGGTACGGTATGGGTACGGGGTTGGGTACGGCGGAAAATTATAAAAAATAAAAAAAATCAGAAAAAATCTAAAAAAAATCCAAAAAATCAGAAAAAATCAGAAAAAACTAGTAAAATTCAAGAAAAATGTATTTAAAGGAACACCCTTAGCATTTTGTTATTGTTTAATTTGATATATATATATATATATATATGTNATATATATATATATATATATATATATATATATATATATATATATGTCCGTGTGTACCCGTACCAGCACCCGTACCCGTACCTATGTGACATAGGTTTACAGTCTATTTGTAACTCTTTACAGCCAGTTATAATTTTCAGTTTTCCTATGAAATAGACATGCCATTTTATGATATTAAACATTTAATTTGGTAATGGAAAGCTTTCTAAAAAATCTTTGACATTGGAAGTCTGATCTTTGTTTTGTGGACATTCTGAATTATGTTTCAGGATTTTAGCTAATGTTGTCATAACTCATATGATTCTTTATAGAGAAAATCACGAATAGACTGTTTATACTTTATATTGACTTGACTGTAATCTGTATATAACTTTTTAAACGATATTGACTGTGCTATATACCAAGCAGTTATGTACTGCTGTTACTTTTAGCCAGATCAGCCAAGCAGGAAACCTTCTATAAGGAGTGGACTCCTGTCACCAAATGGCATTTCTGGGAAGTGGCAAACCAGACATGACACGTTAGTTTTGATGCCCAGAGAATCAATTTGGCTTTGACAAAATGGCATTCATTTTGACCCACAAAGATCCTAGTGATTTTTTCTAAGTATTGTATTCTGTGGCTGTCATATGACTGGTGGTGACCAGCTGATGTATCCCAGAGATGTTGACTGGAGAAAAATTAAACTAGTTCAATGGCTGGTTTAGGAAAACACTCTAATCGCTTCTGTATAGATTAATTTTAATACACTTTTAATAGGATGACAAACCTTGATGAACATTTTCAAATCCTAGACCTGGTGGCCTTCTGTAACATGTTGCCAGTTCCAGGGCTGATTCTGCATCTTTGTTTTATAATTTATCACATCTAACAACTTTAATCTAGAAGCTGTTATGCAACAAGCCTTTGATTGGGAGGCCCATGTCCTAATTTATTCCTACTACTAGTATGACTGTGTCCCACTTCCTTCTGCATCAAATTCGGAAACCACACTGATGCCCCTTCTCCATTCAATTGAGTACTGAAAATACTAATATTTTATAGGTTGGAACAGCTAAGTATACTACAATATTGACCAAGACATCAGCTCGTCGAAAGAATTGAGTATTTTATGTATAAATATATTTTATGGCTTTATATTGAATTGCTGTAAGAATGGATACTCCTTGGAAAAACCTACATGAATGTCTTTCTGCCGATCTAAGTTCTTCCATGGTTTTTTGCCAAAATTATAGTTGAAAGTACACTAGGTTCTGTTTTCAATTTTCATTTTCTCTGCCATGTGCAATATTCGTTACTGCTAATTTAGACATGTATGCAGATCTGAACAGATTTTGTCTTTTTTTTTTTGCTGTTTCAATTAGATGCCTTCATTGAACAGTTGACACCTGGGTCTTACAGCAGGTGCAAGAAGCCTGGTGGGAACCCGGCTAGGACTGCCTAAGCTTGCTGCCGAATGCCGAACTCCCTTCCCAAGATCTCTTGGGGCAGGCTCCGAATAGGCTAAAGAATAAGAAGACTTACAACTCTTACCCGCCGGACACAATCCCGGCTTAAAATTCCCAAGTTAGGACAGAAATACAAGAGTGTTTCCCGAACCCAAATGGCCAAT